>JAMWYP010000332.1:449566-734861 GCA_025563575.1 Acacia pycnantha | reverse complement strand
TGGGCTTTAGGGCAAAAACTATTTTTAAGAAGAAGTCACTAAAACCTGTTTTTCACAGTATAGATAGGCTTCTACCACCACCATTTCAAACATAAATTAAATTTTCAATCTAACTTTTATTCTATTTTAAGTTTACAAAAGTCATATTGAAAAAAGTCACATATGTCACCGAAAAAAATCACTTAGAAAGTGGTAAACGTGATTGAAAAGGGAAGTCATTGATGGGAGGAGTGATGAAGCATGGCACCACCAATTAGTGGGAAGGAAAGAAAATAAAACAAATTGGGTCCAAAGAGTATTGGGGCATGCTCCACTTGCTGCATTCCATCATTCTTATCTATATACCTACTTCAATATGGCTCCTCCTTTTTCTTCCCTCGTCACATTACATCCATTAAGGCATTATTAGCAGCTAGCGTCTCCATTTTCTAGTGTTTTATTATATGTGTTGTGTTGACTTGATAGTGTGACGCGTCCAGATTGTGGCACTGAGTTGGTTGAATTTATGCGTTGGGCTCTTGTGACCATGACTCGTTGTAAGGCTAACAAAGAAAAGCGAATAAAATATTTGAAGTGATGAACATAGAGAGGCTATGTGAGGGGACACACCCTGTATTTATCGTTGCTTCGCCCATCTGGAGAGTACCAAGACCACAACGCACAATCTTGATGATCATCAAGTCTTCCACTTCAAAATGAAAACCCATTCCACTGCGCTATTAAGCAATCATTATTATGCCATCACCATCACTCATACTACGCTACTTCACTCAATTCATACACTTGCCCTGCTTCATCCTAATCTCTCATTTTGTTTCGTTTAATATTTGAAGTGCCTTCGCTTGGAATTCCAACGACTCTCTCCAATATTTAATACTACACATAAATTGGCTATATTCATAATACTCATCAAAAGATTATTTTCACTGGCAATGGCAATTGATTGCCTACTTGTGACTGCTTTATTTTCACTTTCGTTTACTATATGCTGCCCTTACTCACTCCACTGTAATTCCGGTACAATTGAGTTTCTTAAATTTGATAGCATCACTATTCACTGCGAGTATGGAATCGACGGAAAGGGTGATAAGAGGTCGGTTTCATTAATGTATTAATGTTAATTGAATGAGATTAAACGTTTCAACACTCTTATGAGAAGTGGCGAACAGCTAATGATGATATTGATGCATTTGGCTTGCACAAGCCTTCTGTCTGCGACTGCCTAGTGTTTGGCCTTTGTTGGTGTTTGACTTTTTTCCTGTTTTGTCATCCTTAACCCTCTCGTTTTGCATTCACTTCAATCTAGATAGCAACCTTTTTCCTACCACTTACCCGGCCCCAAAAACAGTATCTTACTAGTTTATATCAGTAGATCACTTACTTTAACTTCATCTTTTGATTTCTTAAATGAACATTTAAACTAGTACACTTCTGCTTCCCTAAAATTCCATGCTGTTGTTCGGAGTTGGTTTCTTTTTTCGTGCTGTAATTTAATACGTCCATTTCATTATGCCAATATTACCAATGAAATGAGATCCCACTTTAACGTTATAAAATTTATACTAGACACAGCAATTTCCTAAATTATATTTCAGCTTTCATTGCGTGTAGGGATGAAAAAGAAAGGTGTATTTTCTAGCAAACATCATTTTCAATGAAGGCGGAGGCGAGTTAGAGGCAGTGAACATCAGGAACTGAAGACAGAGATTGTATTCCTTACTGATTACAGGAGTATCAATCAAAGCCTTCTATTAGAACTAATAATTAAAAGTAGAGAAAACTGATTCTGTGGGAATGGTCCTTATAATAGTTTCATCATGGAACAAAAGTGGCCATTAATACTGGGGAGAGTTCTTCACGCGGATTTCGTAATGGCTTCGATTTACAGCTATCAAAGGTGTTGCAAAATACTGAAATACTAGCTTCTTTTTCCCCCTTTCATTTTGGGGTTAGTTATGTTAGAAGAGCTTGATTTACCACAGAACAAGCATCCAAGTTCAATGTGAATGACCAAATAAAAAGATGGTGTCGATGAAAGAAATCAAAACATGCAGAGTGACACAACGCACAATGGGGTTCCACATGTCTGATTGAATCCGTTATGGTAAAAATCAAGTGATCCCACAATCCATTTTCCAAGTTATATGGTCTCGCCCTCTGACTCTTGTCCTCCTCACTCACTCTGCCTATCTCTCTTCTTTTCTACATACAGAGCCTCTACTTCACCAGAGGCTGTTTAAAACAAAAACAAAAGGAAAAAGAAAAACACATCCCTCTCAGTCTCTGCTGCTCCTAAATTGCTCTCTGAAGCGTTATGTAACAACTATCAAATCCCTCAGCACCCTTCACACAAACAAGGAAAAAAAAAAGGCTAAACAGTCCAAAGCAGTGTCATAGCGAAACCTTGCTTCTCCTGCAGTATAACAGAGGATCCGTTCTGTATAAATGTCGAGTCTCTAAACAGGAGAGATTGAGAGGCCCAGCAAGGGGGGAATTCAGGGATGGCGAATGCCATTAAAGTAATTGAAGTCATGATGAGTGACCCTTAGTTGCTTCAGCCATGAATCTGCCACGCTGAGTAGTGACAATATTCTCTCTTGGTCCTTACCATAATTACCCGACACCCACACATTGCCTTGCATCTTGTACGTAGCCAATCCAAATGCCGGCAGCGACATCCCTTCCCCTTCTTTTCTCTTCAAGTGCCCTCCTTCGCTCTCATCTTCAATGTCCATATCTGCACAACAAATCACACACACACGGGGCTTTCACCGCTCATTCATTTTTACAATCTATCAATTCATTACTCATGCGCATGCACAGGAACAGGACTCACTACCTTGGAATGAAGATGATAGTGTGTGGAATGTGAGGAAGCAGGTCGACAGATCTTTGATTGTTCTTCCCATGGGGATGTGATATATGGGGTACCTGAAACACCAGTTCATATTACTCAATTCAACATACCAAATGCTTAGAAATTTCAGTAACCGGATTTTCCTTGTGATCACATCCAATTGGACGACCAACTTACCAAGCGACGGCCATCCAGCTAGCTGGTGAAAGATCCACGCTTCTTAATGACATCAACCCAGGGAATCTTTGAGCTAAACCAGTTACCTGTGAGTGAAAAGGAATGACTCAAACAAGGAATCTTTTTGGTGCAGAACGTAATATACGGGAGGAATTTGTCTTATTCACACGGCAAGAACTATTCAATGACGGGCATCACATTCATTCAGGGAGGGGAGAAAAAAGTGCGAATATATGCTTACAAGAAATATAACAACGTTTAATTAAGAAATCAGAATAAATATAATTCCTGTTTCCACTTGAAAGAGAGAGAAGTGGATATGGACGAAGGTAAGGGAATAAAGTCTCTGGATTCATATTGAAAAGTCAAAGGTTAAAGGTTTATCTCTTGTGGATGTCTGTGATGAAAGGACTTTCGATGATTATACCCCAACCCAACCCGAGGGCTTCTTCCTGTTCCTAAACTCACTGAAGCCATTTTAATAGTATTAAGAAGAGGAAATACAGGTAGATAGACATGATCGGGAAAGATTAAGTAGAAATGAAATTGGCTGAACAAGTACATCAACAAGCACTCGCACCTTATCCATTAAAGGGACTCTTCCATAAGGAGCTAATCTCTCAAAATATTGGAAATAGAGATGACCCAATCTGTCATTCAGATGCCAGAGACAGTCTTGTTCTAACCCTCCTTCCTCTGAAGAACCCCCATCCCACCTCCATAACTTATCACTCTCACCCTCCTCGCTGAAAGAATCACTACACGAATCTCTTGTCTCACTGTCGCCAGACTCAGTTTCTTCCCTGAAAATAACATACATATTCATCCATTAAAATTTCCCTCACGAAGCTATTCAATCCAAAGTGTTTATATACGACAGCCCATTTCATAAACATTAAGCCAAACATAATCTCTCATTAATGAAAATAAAGAACCTTTCCGACGATGTCAGAAAAGCATGGGGAGAAACACGACTTGATCAAGTCAAAAATAAAAATGGTTCAATATGGTTTCTGCTGTTGGTGCGCATACCTGTAATTATTGCTCGTGAAAATTTGAATTGCAGAGAGGTAAGGCACATAGTATTGTACAAGGGTGTCCCCATTATTCAAAGTGATCGGAACACCAGCTCCGTACGCACTCCATTCGTCGTAGCGATCCCAGAGATCACGCAAGGTGAAATACTCTACGGTTTCTCTCTCCCATGGATGCCACAAACGATTAAGGTTCTTCATCTCGGACTGTAAAAATATACATACAACCAAAAATTGATAAAGAGCGCATAAAATTAAGATCCATCGGGGGCAAATAGCACCAACCTTTGGAAGAAATTGGGATTGAACCACCGGTGTCGTACGTCTGAGAAAGCAGTCAAGGTTCGATTGCATTGGCCCTTTGTCAAAAATCATGGCGTTGAAGGAAAGGAGAAAGACAGAAAGAGGGTGATAAGAAAAATGTGAAAGGGAAGGGGGTGTTTCAGCTTCACTCCCAACCCTGAAAACAGAGAAAACCCAGAGCCTAAAAAGTAAAACCAGAGGGGTGGGGAAGGAGGGAGAAGGGAACAAGAAATTGTAGGACTCGGGATGATCTGTTTGGAAAGAGGAAGAAAATATTTGAAATGCAAACAGCCTTGTTAATGATTCCTATTTTTTGACGTTTGGAAGCCGAAATTCCCGGAAAACTCAATCTTGCTGTCAATTTATCTATAAATCTCCCTACTTATCTTTCTGTTTCTCCGGAAAGGTAACTTCGCCGGCAATCTTGTAAATTCTGCACTAAAACTTCGGCCGGGGACTCTAATTTTCCCGTAATTATAGTCGTTACATTGACTAGTTTCTCTCTCTTTCGCTATTTGACTAAGCCTTCAAGAAAACTCAACCACAGTCGTCTTTGTTGGACACTTAAGAAACTTGGACACGAACAAGCCCACGCTTTACCCTTAAACCTTCCTACAGAAAGAAACACCGAGTAGGATCACGAACGTACCCACGCAAATTACCGGAAAATTGAAAAAAAGTAAGGATAGTGATGGAGGAAATTATCTTGGGATATGCAAAGAACTTGCTCTGTTTTGGACATAAATATTTGGGAGCTACGGGAGAAGAAAAGGCCGAAGAAATGAACCGGTTTCTAGAAGGAGCGAATTGCGAAGAGGTGAGAATCAGCTAGCCTGGGATATTACAAAATACAATTTACATTATAAAAATATTTCTATAATTAGGACTGAAGATAGTATGTACAGTGGCCGAACCAGAAAAAAAATTTAGTCCGGACTAAAAGATAAATATATTGAACTACTCACTTTAGTTCTTATTATAAGACACCAACTAACAAGTATATTTGGTCCTTTTTATAAGACATGTGTTTGTTTCCAAATAGCATTAATTTTTTTCCATGTATACCCATAATTAAAAGGTAGTGAGTGAGAGTAATAATTAATAAAAATTAATTATTTTTCAAGCAAAAAAAGAGTAATAATTAATATGATATTAGAGTTTAGTATAATTAATAGAGATAATATTAAAAACTACTTAAATTTTAGGACAAATTTAATGACTTTAATTGTTTTTATTGACTTGTGAGAATTGTTAGTTGGTTCCTTAAATAAGAACCAAAGGGAGTATTTACTAAATAGTATCAAATAACCTTGAAAATGTAAATAAATAATAACCGATAATTATAAATCAAAACAATATATAAGATGATAATAACATTTTCATCTCAAACACGAATTTTACTTTCATCTTACAGCCTAATGAGTAATGAAACAAATATTATCCTTGTAGAGAAGATAAAAAATTAGCTGGGGCCAAATTTGTGGCCAAATAAAATATCATATAATAAATACATATATATACTAATAAATTTTATAAGATCAAATTGGTCCCTCATTAGATTGCAATATACTCCCTCTGATCCTTATTATATAAGACATCAACTAACTTTTCTCACAAATCAATAAAAGTAGTTAAAGTCAATAAAGTTGTTTTAAAATCTAAGTAATTTTCAATATTATCCTTACTAATTGTACTAAACTCTAATATTATATCAATTATTACTATCACCCACTACTATTATTAATTATGGACAGACATGGAAAAAAATAATTAATACTTATTATGAATAAGCAAGTGTCTTAATAAAATGACCAAATAAATTTGTTAGTTGGTGTCTTGTAATAAAAACTATAGGGAGTGTATTTATAATAATTTGTCTCCCTCAATCGCCTCTGCCATTAAAATCATAATATTTTATATTTTTAAATGGTTTAATATTTATATTTTTATTGCAAAAAAAAAATTTGTCACACTCACATAAAAGTAAATGAGTCCCATTATAAAGAGAAGATTGAAAAATATTAGTAAAACTCACTCATTTTTTTTATGAATGTGATAGAAAAAATATTTTTACAATAAAAGTAGAAACATTAAACCGACCCTTTTTAAAATCAATAATCATTGGAGACGAGGTATTGTCAGCCGCTCAGGACGTAGTCGCGTGTTTTGCATATTCCTGTTATTTTTTTAATCATTTCAAAGGTTATACTTTTTCTTTGGTATATAAGGGTAAAAAATAAAATACTAAGATTTATAATTGGAGGGACAATTTCTTTTTTATCATAAACAGGTAGTGCTCCGTTTTTACTTATAAAATAAAAATTTGGAGGATGACAAATTACAAATTTTGAGAAGTGCAAAATGTCCCCGGTGAAGATGTAAAATAACTTTATATAAATATTGAATTCTTTATTAAAATATTAAATAAGGGTACGTGTGAATTTAGATAATTTTATTCTATAAATAAAAACTGAAAGAGGGACATTTAATTTTTTATTGTTAAATTACACTACCTCCAGACCTAAATATAAGATCCAACATATTTTTTAAAAGAGGTTAAAAAAGATAAATATATTACTTAAGCATAGTATATGTTGTGTATTATTATATTATATATTAGTTTATAAGTCCGAGAAATTAGTTTGAAGAAAAAAAGGGATGAATATAGATATTTTAAAATAATTTATTTAACTCTTTTAAATATTTCTTATAAAGTTAACTGAATTTTATATTTAGAAACAGAGATAGAAATAACATTGCCTTTCTTTAGGACTTGTTTAACATTACAGTGGGGCTTTTAACTTGTGGACTTTAAAAAGCTATTGTAGGTATTTTGAGATCTTTTAACATCCATTTGATGACATTGACAAATTGGAGGGTCAACACAGCAATTGACTTTTAATGGCATTAGCTTTTAAGGCAATTTGAGTTATTTTCCCCTGAAAAGTTCACTAATTTTTTTATAACTTTTAGATCTTGGGTTTTTTGGATTTAAGCATTTAAAAATTAATTTATGATATATTATTTAAATAAATTTATGTCTAATGGACTTTAGGGACTTTTTGACAAAATATATCAAAGCATAAATTACAGTAGTGTTATATTAATTGAGTTTTATTATACTGACTTTAATATAAACTTCAGTTTGTAAATGTTAGTTGAGTTACCTGTGACTTTTGTTATTTAAACAAACTTTCTATAAAAATAAAATAAAAACTAATTTAAACAAACCTATAAAATCTCAGGAGGACACTATATAAGGAAATCATATTGTTTACAGTCTATATATAAAAAAATATTTATAATCTCTTACAAATTTATTTATGATTGAAAAATTGTACAGAAAATGTACTTTTGTTCGCTTCCCACGCTGAAATACAAGAGAAGGTCTTCGAAATTTTCTGTCCAAAGTTCGAAACCCCCTCTTGACTTTTAATTAATCATAGCAACCCCATATTGGGTTAACGTATAATACATGTGTTTTTTTAAAAGTATTTCCAATACTAAGTATTTTTTTTAGTGTAAAAATGATTATGTAGTTATAAAAGTGGAACAAAAATCACATATTCTATTAAATTGACTGTGGCCCCACCAATATAAAGTAACGGAATATATAAGTTTTTGTTCAATTTTTATAACCACATAATCACTTTTACATTAAAAAATACTTAATATTAAACGCACTTTTAAAAAAATCGAATGTATATTTTTGTACACTAAACCAATATGAATTGGAGAGGTCCACCTTTGGGTTGCTATGATTAAAATAAAAGTGAAGAGGGGGTTTCGAACTTTCGATAAATGAAGTAGTAATCCTTATTGGCCCATTAACTGCAACGAAAGTATCATAATGGAGAAGTTGTTTTAAATGATAATATATAAGCCAATTTATTATCAGTACTTAACTGGAAGTTAATAAAAAAGAGTTAGGTGTTGCCTGTAATTTGGATTTTATCTGACTCGTAACTCGTAACTGTAAACGGCACGATCAAGTTAGGGAACAAATCAAAAAATAGGATTCGGCATTAATCAATATACAAACCAGCAATAAATTTAAAGACCCCATTAGACCTTACATCTGTTTTTTTTTTTTTTTTTGCTCCGAGCCAAACACACAATTTCTAAACTCCGAATTAAACATTTGGTGTGAATTAAACCGAGGGAAGAGCCCCTGGTTTGTCGGTCGCGATATGCCACGTAAACAAATATATCATAAATATTAAAAGTTCAACACAATGAGGTCACCACCACTCCATGGTGCTTTCCTGACAACCCAATCGAAAGAAAATAAATAAATATATATATATATATAAGAATTAAAGGTTTAAAAAAAAAAAAGAAAAGCCAAAGACCAAACACAGGTCTTGCCGCTCTCTTCGGTGTGATTACTTATTTTGACTGAGAATTTGTCACTGTATTATATATACCTTACTCCACCTTTTTATTGTCTTTCACTTTTTTAAATAACATTTAGTATTTCAAACTAAATTTTGGCCTATTTAATATTTTAAAGTATTTTCTTAATAGGCCAACTTTACTCCCCAGTAGTCTCCACCTCCTGTCTTCATTATTATTAGATTATTTTTTTATGATTGAAATTTAATACTATTTACAAATATTATTACAATATTAAATATAATAAAAACCTACCAATGTAATTGTTCGCGCCAGATTTGATGAAAACTATGTATACTTGTCTCTCTTTTTTGGCCAGATATGCATACTTCTCTTTTGTCTTCTCTTTAGCATTTGGGATCGCAGACTTACAGTGATATGATATTTTAATTATGATTTTTAATTTTTTATTCAATAGGAGTGTGTTTTAAAGACAACGATTTAATTTATACTCTCTCTGGTTATTATTACAAGACACCAACAAATAATTCTTACAAAGCAATAAAAGCAGTTAAAATCATTAAATTTGTCCTAAAATTTAAATAATTTTTAATATTACCCCTACTAATTGTATTAAACTCTAATATCTCGTCAATTATTATTCACATCCACGACCCTTATTAATTATAGGCCGACATGAAAAAAAATAAATACTCTTTGAAAAAATATAAATGCCTTATAAAAAGGACTAAATACACTTCTTAATTAATACTCCCTCTGGTCCTAATTATAATAACACTTTTATAGTGTAATTTGTATTACAAAAATATTCTTATAATTAGGACCGGAGGTAGCAATTACTTACCTTCAACTAGGTATGGGCGAATGTCATTTTCGTGAGTATTATCATGAGAAGGCACGAGAAAACCAAAATTATATGCCATACAATTTTAAAAGGAGTGCCTACCTTAGGGCCCAGGCGATAGATTTAAAAAAGCCCAAGCATTTTGTCTCCTTTTGGTGACAGGAAAGGCTCATCCACCATAGTTAGGTATGTGATCCGGTCGAATTCGGATTAGTTATGGTGAAACTCTGGATACCGGCTAGATGGGCAAGAAAAAGATAACATCCTTTTCCGTTTTTGTTTTTATGTTAATGAAGCTTAGGAACAATTGCTTTGGTTAAAACAAAATATAATAAATATAACGAATAAAAATTGTATGTAAAAAGAAATCAAGTCCAAAGTGGGAACGGCCAGTAATGACCATGGTGATGCTTGAACCATAGGTTAGTTAAACCCCAAGATTTGGAAGTTGATGTGTTTCTTTGGGATTACATTTAAAATCCTCAAAAGTGTTTATTTATGTAATTTGAGATAAGTTTTTCTCACATACTTATTTTATATATTGTAAATTCTGATTTTTTTTAATGTTCCAATTTCAAACAAACATTAAGAGTTTCACAATGATAAAAGGAATTAATTTACAAATTTACTTCTAAAAGTTTTTGCTGAGAGACAATTTACTCCCATAACATCCTTGGATCGGTGATTTGTTAGGCCAGCAAAAAAAATGTTTTGCGGACACTATGTTGATATTTACGCCAAGGGGCCTTGCCTCATTCTTAATCTAAGCCTTTTAGTTTGAATTAAGATGTAAATTTACCCCAAAAGTTTTTGCTTAAGATAATATTATCCCTGAAATATTAAAATCGAGCAATAATGTTGTTGCCTCTTTCTGTTAAAAAGTTAATGATCAACATTTGTTTTTTAATAACATTGTTACATTTTGAATTTTTAGAGGTGACATTGAACATAAAAAAACTTCCGGAACATTTTTTTTCCTCAACAAAAACTTGTGAGACAAATAAACCAAAGGCCTTTTGGTTTAGTGATATAAGATGTGACTTTGTGACACAGAGGTTTAGGGTTCAATCTCTAACACTAGCCAATATGCCTGGTGTTCAAACTGAAAAAAAAAAATATATATATATATATATACACACACACACACAGGCTGTTGAGTATTGACCACGGAGGACAGCATCCAATTTAAGCAAAAGTAAGTAATGAAGTTTTTCAATTTACAGAAGCTGCTAAAAATAACAGCAGTAGGAGGGTGTGGAGGAAAATGACATAGTAAAGCGATACGGAGCAATATTCCTTCAAGATTCGAGTGTCGTTGACTTGTAAGGAGCGACTGTTTGAGAGAACCTTAATTGTAAAGGATGGAAGTTATAGCAACCAAAAAGTATAATTTTTAAAAGAATATATGAAATTATGTGGAGGACTGAGGACGGAGCAGCCAGTAATGAGAAATCAATAATAAA
Source organism: Acacia pycnantha (assembly GCA_025563575.1). Classification (NCBI taxonomy): domain Eukaryota; kingdom Viridiplantae; phylum Streptophyta; class Magnoliopsida; order Fabales; family Fabaceae; genus Acacia; species Acacia pycnantha. The sequence continues at coordinate 723,827 of JAMWYP010000332.1, read as the reverse complement.
GGGTGGTGGGGGAGAGAGTGGATGGATGGGGCCTGCGTTTCACCAAATAACATCTAGATATGTAAAATAGAGTAAAGACTCCAAGCGCCCTGCCCTTGGATTGTGGGTGAGCCCAACCCCTTTCCTAAAATTTTTATACCAAAAAAAAAAATAAAAAAAATAGAGCAAAGACTGGTTAAGAAAGCAAATTGTGAGTTACCGACAATTTAATTCAAAAATTTAAAACAAAACGTCAATGAAGTCTGATCTTCCATCTTGTTTTGTTTATTTGTAATTTTATCTAGTCTTGTATTTGTGGGGATAAAGCATTGTGCATATTCCTTGTTGGGCGCTTCTCAAGGATTGAGATTGTGACGATAACAACAATTTTGGAGTGTCAGTTTCATGATCAATAATCATAATCTTTTTTTTCTCACTAAACTTTGTCTATACGTACTATGGTCACGCGCAAGACAGGACCAGAGAAGAGGGGGAAGGGGCTCAATGTTATGATTGGCTATGTTCTTTTTCCCTTATCATTCTCTTCCCTATTTCAATTTTTGCATTGAAATCTAAACGATTTATATTTCAATTCTGAAAAAAGGATATTTTAAAAAACTTTAAATCTGAACCGTTCAGATATAAATTTAAAGACTGAGACGGAAGAGAGGAATAGAAGAGAAGAGGATCGTAGCTAATCCCCTAATATTGGGATCCCTATGCGCTGTGGTAGAGAGAGCCCATGGATATGCAACAGGTGGAAGCAGAGTGATGTGACTTGGCAGAAAAACAGGTGATCCCTTCCCAAATATCGCATTGTGATTTACACTTTACAAGCTCATAGTTTATTACTAAAAGAGCTTATTTCCGGAAAACATGCATGGACCGTCCAACTCTTCCTTTTTTTCTCTTTTCTGGTAAATGGAAGATCATGGGTTCAATTCTAACTATAACTTCATACTATGGGTACTTATTTCCGGACCTGGCTGCGTGAAATTGCGCGACGCCCCTCAACCCTTTTATAAAAAAATAATAATTTAGGATACTAAAAGCTATTGAAACAATGCTTTATTATCTTGAAAAATTATTTTAAGATTTTAAAAATATATTTTAGGGTATTGAATGGTATTAAAGGATACTTTAGGATACCAAAAAAATAATTTTATGATTGTGAAAAAATATTTTAGGGTACTAAAAAAATATTTGAGAGTACTAACCGGTACTAAAAAGATACTTTAGATACTGATTAGTACTGAAAAAATGATCATGATCTTGAAAATTACTTCAGAATATTGACTAGTACTAAAAAAATAATTCATGATCTTAGAAAATTATTTTAGAATCTTGAAAAAATATCCTTAAACATATTTTTAGTTGTAGTCACTAGTCAGTGCATGAATTATTTTTTCAAGATCTAAAAATAATTTTTTTAAGATCATGAATTATTTTTTCAGTATCCTGAAGTATCCCTTTAATAGTCGTCACTCGTCAGTACCCTAAAATATTTTTTAAAATATTAAACTAATTTTTCAAGATCATGAAAAATTATTTCATTGTCATTCAGTATCTTGAATTATTTTTTTATTATCCAGTGGCACCTCAATTCTTTCTTTCTTTTTTTGACAAAAAGATCAATGTGTCAAACTACGCCAAAACAGCACAGCTTCACGTAGGAGACGTAATGAAAAGGAGCTTCGCACGAGAACCGATTTTGGGAAGCAGTGGGCCCGCGTCCAAAGCCCCATCTCCATCACCTTGATGTATTATTTGACTCCTTTTTATAAGTCGAAATATTTAAATTATCTTAATTCCTTTTATAAGAGTCTAATAAGAGTTATCTTAATTTTTAATGAGTGTTTATTTTTTTTCATTTGTATTGCTCATTAATTATATAATAGTATATTGTATATTAGCACTAATTAAAGGGTTGATGATACATATATTTATTTTATTTCTTTCTTTCACTTTATCTTTATAAATAAGAGCATACTTGAAAAAAAAAATTATTAAAAAGTTATTTGAAGCAGATGAGAGTAAAGAAGACAGTGTGCCCTGTTTTTTCATTATTAAATGTCGGCCGAACTCTCTGAATTTTTAGGTCTCTTGTTCCCACTTCCAATCCCATACGTACAATAAAACATTTTTCTTTTTCTTTTAAATATATCTTATTCTTCTCTCATAATTGGAGATGTTTGTATCTTTCAGTTATTTTAAAACTATGTTGGACAAAAAAAAAAACCCTGCAATTATCATGTGCCACTAACATATTATTCAGTAGTGAAGCATCCTTAAAATGCTCACCGTGATGTTTGTTCTTTATATTCATTAATTAAATTTATCTCCTTCCTTATTAGGTAATCAAGAAATAGATAATTGAGCATTATGCTATCCATTGCCTGTTCCCATATTAAAAATATATTTGTATATATTACAATTCATAGAGTAAATTAAAACAAAGACGCGCTCATATATAAAAGTTGTGTATGTTTTGAAGGGCGTATTTAAAATTTTATATAAATATAATAAAGTGAAATCCACATGTTTGCATTATTTGACCTTGCTTCAATTGCCACTCGTCAAAACTCCCCTAAACACGTCACGTCAACATGTATCTGTATCATAAAGGGTTATGTTTTGCCTTGTGTGCTTGTCTGCATCTCCATCTTCGTGAGGACATCGAGAGTAGTTCAAATGAAATGGAAAGGCTTAATTAATAAATAAATACATGCACATTTAGTTGGGAGATGGAAAATAATGGTGTTGAAATAATTAGTGTGGATGTAGACTACTTTTAGGTGCATATATTGCGCATTACATTAATTGAGCACACTATCCACCGTATACCAATAATATTAGGGAAAATGACAGTCAAGTCTTAAGGACCATAAAAAATAGTATAAAAGTCCCAACATAAATTCACGTTTTGATATTATTTGTTTTAAAACAAAATCCAGATTTTTAAATTTTGTTGTGAATATAGCATTTTTTGTTGTGAAGTGAATTAGCTTTTTCTGTTGTGAATGATCAGATTTTAAATTTTGTTGTGAATATAACACTTCCTGTTGTTAATACAAATAATATCAAAAAAGTGCGTAGGGACTTTTTTATATGTGAATTTTTATTGAGATTTTTTTGCTATTTTTATGGTTTTTGAAACCTGACTGTCATTTTCCCATAATATTATTATATTATGGCCACCTGAAATTATAGATGATTAAAAAAAAAAAACCGGTGATTCAGGTAATCCGACTTCCACTACTCTATTATATTTTACTTATTAAGCCTGTTAGAATATAAGGTGATATTAAATAGATTAGTTAGTGGATTAGTTGGTAGGTTAGAGGGTTAGTTAAAGGCCCTAATCTATATAAAGGGATCCACCCTCACTATTACTATCAATCACTATTACACTTTGTAGAGCATATTGCTCCATTATCAATACATCATTTTCTCATTACCTTCTTTCTCCCTAATTATTCTTTCTAATTTGATTAGTTAACAAAGCCCAATTTTACAAAACTTGCAACATCAACGAACTCAAATTTCTGGTAAAAAAAACGAGGACTCATCAAATCAACTCACACTTAAATATCATAGCCAATATTCCACCTTCATTGTTATAGCAAAATGTGCTTTAAAGTTGATCTTGATCAGTTGTTGATGGCGAAGAATCCCAAGGGCTTCTTTTTCTTGCCATGCATGGGACCCGCCAATATATATATTATGTAATATGTGTATTTTAATTTATCCGGTAACATTATAATGGAGTGCCAGCAAGGACAACCCTGTTTAAGATAAGATAGTTTGAAAAACACGATTTTACAAAATGGTGTAGTGATGGCGAGAAATGATGGCACCAAAACTTGAAGTGTCATCATCCTAATATATATATATATTCCTATTTTAGTAACATATATATATATTTGCTTTTCTACTCTCGGTGACCAACATATAAGGACATGTGGTATAGTCTTAATTAACAATGTCATCATGTCCAGGAAACCATGTCATCGTCTTAGAGTAGCAGGGTGTTGAAAATTCATTAACAGATAAGTGATGATTGAATTGAATAATGTAGAAACTCAGAAGAAGTCTAATACATTGGTCAAGCTTTCGCTGTATGAAATCTTATTTAATTAGCAGATCAGATTTGTTAGGTCATAAAAATAGGATCAACTCAAAAATGAGACAAAGCTTGTACGTCGTCCACTCGCTCTAAGAGTACCGGTTAATAATATAAATCATTTTCAGAGTAATTAATACTAATTTGTCAATTTTAAACATGGTTCATTATATTTTCTCACTCATTCAAAATCTAAAGTTAATATGAGTAACGTTGGAAATTTTTTTAAATTTAAACTGAATTTAATGAGTCAGTTATTATTTCCTGGAAGGAGTACTTAAATTTGAATGGTGTGAGTGTAATTAATACAGTAATAATTAACGGGATTCCGATCCTGGCGGTGCCTGATCGAATTAAGGTTGTGGCAAATGGTAAATATATCTCGATGGTTGACATTATGACAATCAGGCCTCAAACTGTGTGTGTTTAAAATGGAAAGGTCTTAAGTATGAAATAAGGGTAGTGAGTAAGAGTAATAATTAATATAATATTTAAGTTTAGTATAATTAGTAGAGGTAATATTAAAGTTACTTGAATTGTATGACAACTTTATTGACCTTAATTGTTTTTATTGATTTGAAAGAATTGTTAGTTGATGTTTTATAATAAGGATTATATGGAGTATTTTTCTTAATTTCTTCAAAAAAAAAGTTAACTATATTTTATATATAATACCGGAAGACAAACCAAAGATTTGAGTTTGATTTTCTTGAGTTGAAGATTAGATTGCTGACTAGGCCATGATATGAAGGGTTTGCCTTGTTTATTTTAAATACCTGCCCGTGGTGTTGGAAATCTTATAGCTGGTCAAACTCAATTATAATTTCCATCCATCGTCTCTCTACTCCTTAGCTTCACGCTCCACTTCATTACGTATCAATTGTTGGTCCTTTGTTTTTACCAAAACAAAAATATATATAGTTATTTTTACATCCTTTTTATGAAAATTCACCTCAAATAAATTATTACACACATTATACATTGCATAGAAAAGCCAGGTTTAAAGAAAATGTTTTTTACCCCTAAATACAATAATAACTATGTCCTCCCTGCATATATAGTCATCATAGAAAAGAATATAACGCAGTTACTAATAATGGGTAGAGCAAATAAAAATGCTAGATAAGCAGGGGCAATAATTCAAAATTTTTGTATGGATGATGACATTATACTGAGCTATCCTAACACACTATTATAGAAAATACTACATTCGGTTTTAATTATAGAAATAATTTTGTAGTACAAATTGTACTATAAAAGTGTTATTATAATTAGGACCGGAGGGAGTAGATGTTTATAGAACATGTTCATTTCTAGATGTAGGATTTACTCCCTCTGGTCTTTTATTAGAGTATAAGGCACCAACTAACAATTCTCACAAAACAATAAAAACAGTTAAAGTCAATAAAGTTGTCATACAATTTAAGTAACTTCCAATATTATCTTTATTAATTGTACTAAACACTAATATTATATTAATTATTACTCTCACACACTACCCTTATTAATTATAGGCATACACGAAAAATAATAATTAATGCGTTTTGGAAACAAGTAAGTGCCTTATAAAAATGATCAAATATACTTGTTAGTTGGTGCCTTATAATAAGGACAAAGGGAAGTAGTAGTTTCTAATGCAACAATAAGAATATATTATATAAGATTAACCAATATATTTATGTATTGAACAACATGATGTAGAAATAATAAAATATTATTATTAACTCCAACATGCTTACAAATAATTTCGATACCGTGCAGTTGGGTAAAGTTTGTCAATTTTATATATGATTATTATACTTATAGTTTTTTTTATTATATTTTAATTAGATTCAGCACAAGTTTTTATCCACCCATATTTTCACTACTTTAAAACATGATATTTTTTTACATATCCCAACATAAATATAAAAAAAACCGGGGGGGGGGGGGGGGGGAAAAGGTAAGGGAAAAACTTAAGTGGGGGTCATTTCATCACATAAAAGAAACATCTTGGAGCTTGTGCAAAGAATAGAGATCTCTAGTTTTTATTATAAGGCATCAACTATAAATTCTCACAAATCAATAAAAACAGTTAAGGTCAATAAAGTTATTATACAATTTAAGTAATTTTCAATATTACCCCTATTAATTGTACTAAACTCTAATATTATATTAATTGTTACTCTCACCCACTACCTTATTAATTATGGGCATACATGGAAAAAATAATAATTAATGTGTCTTGGAAACAAGCAAATGTATTATAAAAAGGACTAAATACAATTGTTAGTTAGTGCCTTATAATAAGAATTAGAGAGAGTATAAGAATAAAAAACATGGTTAAGGTATAAATTTGCTCAAAATCTTTTCAGAGTAACAATGTTACCTTGAGAGTTTTATTAGATCAATATTATCCTGGAGGTGTTAAAATGGAGTAATGGTGCCCCTATAGTTAAAAAGTTAACGGTCAACGTTAATTTTTTAACGGCCTATGAGTATATAACAACATTGTTACGTTTTAAAATTTTTAAAGTGACATTAAATTTGAAAAACTTTGAAGTCAACATTGCTCCTAAATAAAAATTTGAGGCAAATTTACAACTTATCTTTAAAAATATATAAAAATTGAATGCATACGCAAATTTTTTTTTAATGTATGCTTTCAATTTACTACTCTGGTCCTATTTATAAGTCCAATTTCACCAAATCTCACATATCAAGGAGAGGAAGTTGACACAATGATTATGAAAATAAATTTTCAATTTTACCCTTATCTATGATTGGATGTTTTTCAATTGTTTCTTTTCTCTCTATCTTCATAAGTATAATTAATATGGGTAAAATTTCACAATCTCATTTATTACATGAAACTGAACTTATAAATAGGATCAAATTTCTTTGCTCAAACTGAACTTATAAATAGGACCAGAGTGGTATATACTCCCTTCGGTTTTTATTATAAGGCACCAACTGTCATTTCTCTTATACCAAGAAGGACAATTTAGTCATTAAATTAGTATTCAGTTGATAAATATTTCTATCTTTACTCCTACTTTAATGATGCAAATTTATAAATATTAAAAATATCATTTGTCAAGACATAGGAGCATGGTAGTGAAAACGTAGTTTTCACTTGAAAAAAAGGGGAATGAAAAATCGTAAAACGTAAAATCGTAATACAAAACATAGTTTTTACCTGCATATATATATAAAGAAATTCAAGAAAAGCAAGGCACCTGCCATCATCCATACATATATTCATCCATGCAATATCAATCAAAATATCCAACATTGTCATCAAATACCATTTAAACAAAGACAAACAACCTAATACAGTTCAAAATGCAAGTCTAATTTAAATTCAGTATCACTCATTATCCAACTGAAATGTAAATAATTGTCACAACTCACAATCTAAGTTAATAAATCATTCAAGTCATTATCATCAAAGGCATTATGCTCCACATGATCTTCAACTACATCATGATGCATGACAACTTCTCTTTCTCTTCTATCAACCTCATTGTTCAACTCAAAATTAGGAATCTCCATATCATCTACAAAGGCACCAATATCACCAATGTCATCCTCTCCTCCAACTTGAGCCAAGTTTTCTTCAATTAAATTATCAAATTGTCTTAATCTAAACCTTCAACATTAGAAGATGTTCCTTCATTTTCCACAATCCATTCATCTTCAGATGAAACATCATCAATGCTATATTCTCCAGCTTTGGCCAATTTTGAATTTGTCATCACAAACACAACATCATTCATTTTCTTTTATGACAAGCGATTTCTTCTCTTTGAGTGGACCTAAACAAAAACAAATCCAATAATATACAACAAGTAGCAAGCACAAACCCAAATTTACAAATTAAAGAAAACTTACCATCTCAAAGGAACTCCAATTCCTCTCACAACCAGATGAACTACATGTCAAGCTTAAAATGCGCATTGCAAATCTTTGGAGCTCTGGATGATCAAAACCATAAGATTCCCACCACTGTGTTGGAGATTTTGTGTAAATGCCGCCTTGGGCTAATTCAGAACCAAATCTCCCTAATTACAACTTGAAATCATCCATTTGATCATCAATTTTTCTTCTTCCTTCAGTATTTTCCACCAACCTTTCTAAACATTGATATAGTCCATTTTTAACTTCGGGATCAACACGAAATCCTAGCCTATATTGTATTTGAGGGTTGAGGAAATAGCCTGCTGCATGCAAAAGCCTCATCAACTGATTGTCCCATCTAGCGTCAATGATATCACATAGAGGCTAATTACTAGAGAGTAAAGAATGACAAATAAAAAAAACACATTAGATTCAAAATAGCAAACAAAAGTTAAAAAATTATATTAGATTGAGTAAAATTACACTACCTTCTTGTTGGAAATTATGCCCTAGGGGCAAGTCATTGTACTTATCAACGATCCCCATATGAATTGGGTAGTCGCAATGTCTTGCTAGAGGCCGCTTGCGACTTGTGGGCTGGTACAATATTGACCCGCTGCGAATCTCATGTGTTCCTACAGGGTCGCATGCAAGAATAGCCTAACACGAGCAAGAGTGTCCAGATTCATTGAATCTTAAATGTGTTTAAGATTTAATGAATACTTATTTAATCTAGGATGTGTGTGTATATATATATATATATGCATATATAAATATATTAAATTCGAAAATAATAATGATATTATTTATTGACAATAATATTATTATATATAGTATTTAATTTATTTGATAAATTAAATAACTATAATAAATTGAGATATTGTATCTCAGATTTAATTTTCGAATAAAGATATTGGATATCAGATTTAATTTGAACTGAGATATCGGATCTCATTTTAAATTAAATATAACGATATCATATCTTGATTTAATATATAATAAATTCGAAAATAATAATAATAATATTATATATAGTATTTAATTTATTTGATAAATTAAATAACTATAATAAATTGAGATATTGTATCTCAGATTTAATTTTCGAATAAAGATATTGGATATCAGATTTAATTTGAACTGAGATATCGGATCTCATTTTAAATTAAATATAACGATATCATATCTTGATTTAATTTATAAATATAAATTAAATCGGACACACAGTTCAAAGGCGCTAGCACGCTTCCGTTCGTGTTTCTGAAGGCTGTTCGTGTGGATACCGTAGAGGAAGGCGATTCTAAAGAGTCGGCTTCGCGATCGAGAAGGTAGCCCACCAGCTTAAAGTGTTTGGCAAAGGTACGATTCGAAACCCTAAACCTTGATTTAAACGCCGTTGAGCGATCCGCCTAAGGGATTCGTAAAATTTTACTCCGCCGCGTGTACGGATCCCAACAAAGGGCATCGAGCCAACTCAACGTGCGTTTAAATTAGGTTTTATACGTGTGTTTATGTATGAGATACATGTATGGTTAAACCGAATACGTAATGTGTTTAAATTCAAAACTCGCGTTAGGGTTTCTACCGGTTCCAAGTCGACCGTGTGGTGATTCGCGTGGATCTCAAACGCTCGATCCGAAAAAAAAAAATCACGTTTTTTTTTTTTTTAGAAATTATTTTCGAAAATAATATTTTATTTTGAAATTTCTAACGAGACCGCCGTAGGGATCCCGACTGATTGTCAGTAGCGCGAGAATTTAAATCATGATATTATATTATATATTGTATATAATATAATGTAAATTACAGAATTTAAATCATGATATTATATTATATATAGTATATAATATAATATAAATTAGAGAATCTAAATCATGATATTATATTGTATTTATAATATAATATAAATTAGAGAATTAAATCATGATATTATATTATATATAGTATATAATATAATTTAAATTAGAGAATTTAAATCATGATATTATATTATATTTATAATATAATATAAATTAGAAAATTTAAATCATGATAAGATTAATCATAATATTTTATTTCATAATTGTATGATTTAATATATGTTGTGATTTACCTTTCAAAAGTTGTTTGGGTATGGTGAACAACATGGCTCTAGAGTTTTACAATTGTTGTAAATTTTAAATATGGCCTGCGAGCCATGCCTCTTTCTTTAAATACTCCTGATGTACTTCTTTTTTGTTTTAGAGAAGTCCTCTCATTGGCTTGAGAGGATTTTAGGTTAAGGTTGAGCCATGTTGTGTCACAATTTTAATTATGTCTTGATTTGATGATTGCATGATTAATTTAGAATTTTTAATTATGGTTTGATTAGATCACTCATAATTAATTTAGAATTTTAATTATGTTTTGATTAGATCACTCATAATTAATTTAGAATTTTAATTATGTTTTAATTAGATCACTCATAATTAATTTAGAATTTTAATTATGGTTTGATTAGATCACTCATAATTAATTTAGAATTTTAATTATGTTTTGATTAGATCACTCATAATTAATTTAGAATTTTAATTATGATTTGATTAGATCACTCATAATCAATTTAGAGTTTTAATTATGTTTTGACTAGATCACTCATAATTAATTTAGATATTATATGAGATACAATAGTGATTGCATTCATATAAGTATAATTAATAGGATTAATCTAATTATACCCTCTAAATAAAATCTTAAGTCATAATGCCACCAATAAATGAATACTTGTCAAAACCTAGATCGCCCATTTGTATGTTCCACCAAAGTGGATGCATCTGAGTTATCTTGGTGAGACAAGAGTGAGTAATGGTGATACTCAATATTCATTATTGTCCGGACTTAATTGAGATTATCAAAACGGTTTTGGATCTCAAGGCATTAGATGGGATTAAACATGCCACGTCATATGATGATTGAATCCCATAAAGATCTAAGAGTTACATATGATGTAATTGGCAAGGGGTTTGCCTACCTAAATAACTTAATTTAAGCGTCCTGCCAAAGCGGACTTAAATTTAAGCCAAATATGGATCTTAGCCCACTAATTATAATGAGGGTTGTTAATTCAATGGGAAGTTACAACTTAAACTTTGCATATCTTTAGTTGTAGAATCATGTAGTCTAGTAATACTTCAACACCATCAATGCGATCAGTCCTTGAGAAGGACGAACTTGATGAGACAAACTTTCTTGACATGTTTGGGAACTTAAGCGTTGATCCTAAACACGAAAGAAAAGAATATCTCATCAATCAACCCATTCTCGACGAGCCTGCAACTGCTGATCCAAGAGCTCGACTAATGCTTATACGAAGCATAAGGATGACTCGTGGATACGGGATGCTCGATGCTTGCCACTATGCTTCTAGACCTCAATAGAGATCTAGAACATGTGAGGCCTCTCGGGATGATTGTTCATCCTACGGAAATGTTCCAAGAATGTGCAAGGCAAGAGAGGTATGAGACCACAAAGGCCTTTCATTCCCGCAAGCCGGCTAAGGTGCATCGCTAGTCCTCATGTTTGAAGATAAGGGCTACATTGATCACCTTGAGAGGCTTGATTCCCATGTCCCGTGAGTTAGCTAAAGATGTGCGGGGCTATCGCTTCAAGTATCTATGTCATAGATATTCGTTTTTCTACTTCCTCAACATGGGTATTGGATACTACATGTGGATCTCACATTTGAATAAATGTAGGATCTCAAGGATAGTAGAAAATTGAATGGACATATCTATGACATAACTACTAAAAGGTTCAAGTCAAATGATTTGAATCCGACCTATCTATGGCATTGTCGTCTAGGCCATATAAATGAGAAACGCATTTCGAAACTCCATAAAGATGGATTTCTTAACTCATTTGATTTTGAATCAATTGATACATGCGAGTCTTGTTTATTGGGAAAGATGACAAAGGCACCTTTTATCGGACACAGTGAGAGAGCCACCAATTTATTGGGCCTCATACATACCGATGTGTGTGGACCAATGAATACATCTCGCCGAGGAGGTCATTTGTACTTCATTACATTTATAGACGATTTCAGTAGATATGGATATATCTATTTAATGAAACATAAGTCGGAATCTTTTGAAATGTTCAAAATATTCCAAAATGAAGTGCAAAATCAACTTGGCAAAACAATTAAGACACTTCGATCTGATCGGGGTGGTGAATATTTGAGCCAAGAGTTCATTGACCATCTTAGGAGTTGTGGGATCGTCTCGCAACTTACTCCTCCAGGAACACCTCAATGGAATGGTGTTTCTGAGCGGAGGAATCGAACTCTATTAGATATGTTTCGATCTATGATGAGTCAAACAGATCTTCCACCTTCCTTTTGGGGCCATGCCCTAGAAACAACTGCGTTCACACTAAATCGTGTTCCGTCAAAGGCGCTTGAAAAGACACCATATGAGATATGGACTGGGAAGAAACCCAGCTTTGTCATTTCTTAAAATTTGGGGATGTGAGGTTTATGTTAAACATCAAGCCTCGATAAATTATCATCCGAGATCCTCAAAATGCCTTTTTGTGGGGTATCCTAAGGAAACTAAAGGATACTATGTCTACAATCCCACCGATCATAAAGTGTTTGTTATTCGGAATGGTGTCTTCTTGGAAAAAGCGTTTATCTCTAAAAGAACCAGTGGGAGTAAGGTGAACCTCGAAGAAGTTCGAGAGTCACAGGACAATGTAGAACCACGATGGAAACCTGAGAAGACTCACAACAAGTTGTTGAGCCTACTCACGTAACACAAGACCCACGAAGGTCCGATAGAACACTGCCACGCCCTCGAGATATGGATTTGATTCTTGGAAGCCGTGATGTTTTGCTCATTGAGCACAATGAGCCAACTACCTATCGCGAGGCCATGGTGGGACCCAACTCCGAAAGATGGCTTAGTGCCATGAAGTCTCGAAATGCAATCCATGTACGACAATGAGGTATGGGCCTTAGTCGATCCACCCGAAGGTGTAAAAACCATTGGGTGCAAGTGGGTTTTCAAAGAGAAAACCGACATGGATAGCAAAGTAAATATCTTCAAGGCACGACCGGTTGCAAAAGGATTCACTCAAACTCATGGTGTGGACTATGATGAAACCTTTTCCCCGCTTGCAATGGCCAAATCAATCGAATCCTTCTTGCCATTGCATCATATTATGACTATGAAATATGGCGATGGACGTCAAAACAGCCTTCCTTAACTAAAGCTCCTTGAGGATGTGTACATGACACAACCTCGAGGGTTTTGTGCGTCCGTAGGACTCGTAAAGTTTGCAAGCTTCAAAGATCCATTTATGGATTGAAGCAAGCATCTCGGAGCTGGAATCATCGTTTTGATGAAGTAGTCAAAGAGTTTGGATTCATTCAAAACATAGATGAACCTTGTGTTTACAAGAAGGTTAGTGAGAGCACATTTTTATTTCTAGTGCTTTATGTTGATGACATCCTACTCATTGGGAATGACATTCCTACCTTGCAGAGTGTCAAGTCTTGGTTAGGAAAGTCTTTCTCAATGAAAGATTTAGGCGAAGCCACTTACATCCTTGGGATTAGGATCTATAGAGATAGATCTAAGAGGCTGATAGGCCTAAGTCGAGCACATACATAGACAAGATACCGCATAGATTCAGTATGCGTGATTCAAAAAGGGGTAATAAGCCCATGTCTCATGGCATCCATCTCCGTAAGAATCTGTGTCCTAGTACACAAGATCAAAGAGACCGCATGAGTAAGATTCCATATGCCTCCGCCATTGGATCTATCATGTATGCCATGTTATGTACTCGACCCGATGTGTCATTTGCCTTGAGTATGACCAGCAGATATCAACAAGATCCCGGTGAGGGTCACTGGACTACTGTCAAGAATATCCTTAAGTACTTAAGAAGGACTAAGGACTTATTCTTGGTGTATGGTGGCTTGGAAGATGAGCTCGTGTGACCGGTTACACGATGCGAGTTTCCAAACTGACCAAGATGATTCAAGATCGCAATCGGGATATGTATTCCCGTTGAATGGTGGTGCAAATGTGAGTGGAAGAGCTCTTAGCGAGCACCGTAGTTGATTCTGCAATAGAAGCCGAGTATATAGCGGATCGATGCAATTGAGGAGGCCTTCTGGATTAGTAAGTTCATTAATGAACTAGGGGTGGTTCCTACCATCTCAAATCCAATAGACTTGTTCTGTGACAATAGCGGTGCTATTCCGCAGACCAAGGAGCCTAGGTCACATCAAAGGACCAACCATATACTCAAGCGATTTCATCTTATCAGAGAAATCAATGATAGAGGTGATACAAAAAAAAAATATTATGCAAAGTACCAGGAGAAAGCAAGTCATTATACTTTAAACGTTAATGTTATTTAAAGAATTCTCCTTTAGTTATCATTTCATTTGCATGTTTATAGTGATAACTGTATCCTTGGATATATCTAATAGATTATCCTAAATGTCCTCGGTCGGTCATCTCCGCGGAGCAAAGATGAAATAAGACCAAAGGTGACTTTGATGAGTATGGGATACGAGTCAAAGTCATAGGCACTTGTAAGAGTACAAGGTGCCGGACCGACCCACTATGAGAAAGCCGCATGGAATAAGTCATAAGCTTTTCTCATGTATAACCGCGTCACAACGCCGATCGACCTGAGATCATCATGGATTCCTACATGATGAGTCGCTGGTCTTTGACCTAGTCAAAAGTCACCTTTGACCGGGTGATGATAAAGGCTAGGATCGGATCGTGGTTCTCATGGGAGGAATGTGAGTGGTCAAGATGGGATTTGTCCCTCACATTTGTAGAGAGATAATACCGGGCCCTCGATGAGCGAGTCCGAGAAATGTATGGCCATACTACGATGGAAAGGAGTTTCCATCTCAATTGTTAGACTACTCAAGAATCGAAAGTAATGGTCAAGAACAGAAGTTGACATTTTCCATGCCTCATCCTTGACCAAATTATCGCGTGACAAAAGGGACGTGACATGGTTGTACGATAGGTTATATCGCATAAACAATGACGTTGATCCTCTTACTAAGCCGCTTGCACAAGTAAAACATGAGCGTCATGTTAGGGCAATGAGAATTAAGGTAATTAATGATTGCACCTAGTGCAAGTGGGAGTCTCTGTTGGAAATTATGCCCTAGGGGCAAGTCATTGTACTTATCAACGATCCCCATATGAATTGGGTAGTCGCAATGTCTTGCTAGAGGCCGCTTGCGACTTGTGGGTGATACGTATTGGCCCGCCGCCAATCTCATGTGGGCCTGCTGGTCGCACACAAGAATGGCCCAACACGAGCAAGAGTGTCAGATTCATTGAATCTTAAATGTGTTTAAGATTTAATGAATACTTATTTAATCTAGGATGTGTGTGTATATATATATATATATGCATATATAAATATATTAAATTCGAAAATAATAATGATATTATTTATTGACAATAATATTATTATATATAGTATTTAATTTATTTGATAAATTAAATAACTATAATAAATTGAGATATTGTATCTCAGATTTAATTTTCGAATAAAGATATTGCATATCGATTTAATTTGAACCGAGATATCGGATCTCATTTTAAATTAAATATAATGATATCATATCTTGATTTAATATATAATAAATTCGAAAATAATAATAATAATATTATATATATAGTATTTAATTTATTTGATAAATTAAATAACTATAACAAATTGAGATATTGTATCTCGATTTAATTTTCGAATAAAGATATTGCATATCGATTTAATTTGAACTGAGATATCGGATCTCATTTTAAATTAAATATAACGATATCATATCTTGATTTAATTTATAAATATAAATTAAATCAGTGGGCTTTTAATTCGGATTAAATAAATAAATTTGATTAGATCTATCAGATAGATTTAATTAATATATTTTTTAATCCATATTCAAAATTGGTTTTGAATTTAATACGTCTGCTAGGTTTAGAAAAACCTACGGACATTTTGTCGAGCGTATTAGAAAGCCGCGAGAAACCCTAGATAGAAAATAGAGACACACAGCTTCAAAGGCGCTAGCACGCTCCGTTCGTGTTTCGAAGGCATTCGTGTGGATACCTGGTAGAGGAAGGCGATTCTAAAGAGTCGGCTTCGCGATCGAGAAGGTAGCCCACCAGTTTAAAGCGTTTGGCAAAGGTACGATTCGGAAACCCTAAACCTTGATTTAAACGCCGTTGAGCGATCCGCCTAAGGGATTCGTAAAAGTTTTACTCCGCTGCGTGTACGGATCCCAACACTTCTTTCTACACCATTGAATGCCTTCTGAATTTTTTCCTTGGCCTGAATCATCTCATCATAGATGAACCCCATGGCAGGCTTCTCATCTGAATCCACTAAACGAAGCACTTTGATGAGTGGAAAAACACCCTTTAAACATGCCACAACATTTTTCCAAAACTCCCTATCCATAACCACATCCGCAATATACTTGCCATAATTTGTTTTAGCAAACTTGCTAGACATCCATTGATCTGAAGTAAACATCCTTATCAATGCTCCTTTGTTGTCATTGAGGCACCTCAAAGTTAGATAGGATGTGGCAAAGCGAGTCTTGCCTGGTCTCACCAAATCTCTTCCATTTGTATGAAATTGCAACATGGAAATTAAAGAAGTCCTTGAATATATATATGTAGTAATTTTTCTTCCTGTTGCAATTGTCTCATGATGAACCAGCAACTTCTTCTCAAAGTCCTCCAACATTAGGTCAATACAATGAGCCGCACAAGGTGTCCAATACAACATTGTTCTTTTTTCCATCAACAATGCTCCTGCAGCTTTATAGTTCGCAGCATTGTCCGTTACAATTTGGACAACATTGTCTTCTCCTACCTCCTCAACCACTTCATCAATCATATGAAATATCTTCTCAGCTGTTTTGGTGATAGCTGATGCATCAATTGACTTCAAAAACACACTTCCTTTTGGGCTATTTACTAAGAAGTTTATAAGCGTTCTTCTCCTTTTATCTGTCCACCCATCCGTCATTATGGAGCAGCCCATATCCTTCCAATAAGCTTTGTGTTTTTCAATACTTTGCATTGTCTCAGTATATTGTTACTTCAAATATTTCTCTCTAATTTCATGGTAGGATGGTGGCTTAAAGCCAATACCATGTCGAGCGACCATTTCAAACATCTCTTGAAATTCAACACTTCGTGCCACATTGAATGGTATGGCATTGTTATAGAAAAAGGAAGCAATTTTCTCACATGCACCCTCTCTTAAACTCTGCTTAAAAATATTATTGATGGTAGGTTGGGTGCTTGCTCCTCTTTTCTTGAAGATATTCTTAGAGCTCTCATTATCTTCATCACGTGATCTTTTTTCTCCACCTTGTACAACCTCATCCTCATCATCAATGCCACCAGATTTCTTGTTTAGTTTTTTTTGTAACTCCTTTACAATTTCTCACATTTGTTTCTTGACTCGCCTCGAAATGTGATTTGCACCCTACAACATCTTTTGAGTGCAAGCCAAATGATGTTTCATTCGATAAACACCTCCTTGTACAATCTTTTGGCAGTAATTGCATTTAATTTTATTGGTACCTCCATCAACTGAAGTACCATGCTTCCATGCCACATCAGTTCTACTTCCAGGAGCATTCTTGTAAGTTCTTGAAGATGTTCCTGCTCCACTCACTGGGATAGAAGGTGTAGAATTACTCTTCAACAGAACGGAAAAGCAATAGAAAAGAACTTTCTTGCAACAGAACAAAAAAGCAACAGAACAAAACTACATTATATGATTCTGATTCTCACGAGTCAAATGTATCTTGCAACAGAAAAGAACTATCTTGCAACAAAACAGAACTATATTGCAACAGAAAAGAAAAGCACTTCCACTTCCACCACAAACATGGACTACATTATATGATTCTGATTCTCACGAGTCAAATGTATCTATCATTATAAAATTGGCTATTTTTACACCATCATGCTAGAATTTGAGTGCCCACTTGCATACTTATTGGAATAGATTGCATTTTAGTTTGTATGAAAATTAATGTGAACTGGGCATGTAAAATACCTGCATCTTTTTCCCCTTACTGCATAGCAAACATAACAAGGCACATCATAGCAAAGAACCAACAACTAAGAAGGTAACTTATTTTACAAACTTGATGGAAAGAACAAAAAATATGGAATATAATTAAGATGATACTAGATCTCAACTTCTGTAAATCAAACAGGAGATACTACAATTTAGCTCCCAGAACCTCATTTTGTTTTCTAACCACGTTTTATACCACAGTAACTAAAGCATATTACAAATGAAAAACCATAGGTTATCAGTCATCATAGAACCATGAGTCAGAGAAACCACTGGAGAATTATCTGAAGAGAAAATTCAACAAGTTTATGCTGACAAACTTTCCCATCAAAATAATATGCATGAACATTAACAGAAAACAAGATACCACATAATTTAATTAATAAGAACAGCTTAACTAGTTGACGAGGCCACGGGGAAGAGGGAAAAGGACTGATATTTGGGATTTTGTATTCAAATGACAGGCCACGGGGAAGAGGAAAAATAGTCGCCATCTGCGTGCAGCTTGGAGTATCACAAGGATGAAGAGTCGAAGACAGCTCACAGCTTGGCATCTACGGTGATGACTCGACGATGAAGGAGTTGAACCGTGGAAAAGCGTCGGAGGCGATGCGCAGTTGAAGGGGTGGAACCGTCGGAGGCGTCGGAAGAGCTTGGCTTCTACAGTGATGAGCGGCCAAGGGAGGAGGAGGAGGCGAGACGGCGAGGCTTGATTAGGGATTTAGGTTTGATTTGAGGAGCAGTGACCAGCACGAGAATGACTGAGAAGTGAGAATTGAGATAAATCAGAATGGATAGGAATATAGGATAATCAATTTTGGGGGAAAAAGCAGATCTGGGCATCTGGCGTTTTTTGCCAAAATGCTACGTTTTTTGCGTTTTTGGCTAAAAAGGCTACGTTTTTGCGTTTTTGTGTAAAAACGCTCCGTTTTTAACGATTCCACTCAGACTGCGTTTTTTTCACAACGAAACACGTTTTGCTCATATTAAATCGTAAAATCGGCGTTTTTACGCTTTAAAGCACGTTTTTGACTACCATACATAGGAGTGCAATAGGGGAAATCCATCTTGAGAATGAAAAATGTGCTCATTGGGAATGAAAAAAACTGAATAAATGTTTAGAGTGTAATAACTGATAATTTATCAAGTTCAAGGAGTATTAAAAATGAGGGTAAAAATAAAATACTTATAATAAAGATTAGAGGGGAGTATGTTTACATCAGCAAAGTCGTAAGCGGAAGATTTGGGAATTGGAATTAGGGGCACGTTCTTCGGCGCAAAATCGGTGTGTCGGCTCTGAAATCTCTGGGGGAAAGAGTCAAAGACACTTACGTCACTTTGCTTCTCAGTTCTCACTGATTTCCCGTTGAAATTTATGCCAACAAATCCCCGCCACAACTCCTTCTTTCTTGTTGACTCTTGCCTATTCCGTTGCAGTGGGGTTTTAACCGAACTAGTTGAATATAGAAACAACTCCGTTTTATTATTACTACCTTCGTTTTTTCCAGAGTTTTTGCTCCTTATCCATATGGGAGAACATGCAAACACACGATAAGTGTCAAAGAAAATGACATCTTTAAACGTACGTAGGCCGAAAGAGTTTCTAAAACAAAAGCGTACAAGGGATTTACACCTTTGAGTTTTAATTTCCACAATCACATATAGACATGCTCCAAACCAACGAATGGCGATGTCGTGTAAGCACCGAATCTTTGCTGCAAGTTAGGAATAGGTATGGCCTATCAGAAAATAGTGTCGTGGCCCAATCAACTTACCCATATTAGGGCTCCTAACAAACTTGACCCAAAATCCTAACAACAACTTCTCCCCAGTCATCACCCTTTGTTCATGACATCTTCTAATTTTCTCCCACATCCCATCGACAGGGATCACGTGGAGAAACCAATCTCTGTACCACAGCGCAAGCACCACAAACCAAGATCCATTCTGCTTTTTCTTCTGTTCTGTGTTGTTCCTTTTTAGACTAACATCGAATAATGTATTCATTGATTTACCAATAATCAACTCATACTCCTATTAATGGGCTTTCCACAAATATGTCACCCTATCAATGAGACCCCCATAAAATCTAACAGGTAGCTTGACTCATAATCAATACTTCTTCCGATCTTTAATACTCCCTCTGATTCTAATACGAAAGTGTTCCTATAATTAGGACTGGAGGTAGTATAAATTTTGTTTACCTAATTTGAATATATTAAGAAAGTTAATTAAAATACTTAATTTAACATTTTTTTTTTCTTTCTAAAATACCCTAATCATCTTTCTTATTTTTTTGGGTTAAGTAGCAAATCTACACTGGAAGTATACGCTTAAGAACAATGTCGCCCTGAAAGTTTTTTTTTGTCTCAATGTCGCCCTGAAAGTTTTTTTTTTGGTCTCAATGTCGCCCTAAAAGTCTAAAAATATAGCAATGTTACACTTTTCCGTTAAAAAACTAACATTGATTGTTAAAAAATTGATATTGACCGTTAAAAAATTGATATTGACCGTTAACTTTTTAATGGAAAAGGGCAACACTGCTTCCGGGGTGACATTGAGACGAAAATTTTTTTTAGGGCAACGTTGTTCTAGCGTATACTTTCGGGACGGATTTGCTACTTAACCCTATTTTTTGTGTCACTTAAACAAGGTTTCGAATTCGAGTCTTATGAATGCAGAAAAGCCTCACGAGACTCACCCACCATAGTCCAGTGCAAGACCCGGGTCGAACCCAGATTACTTAGGGCGATACTGGATGGGGAAAAAAAAAAATCAACTCTATAATAAATTTTATATATTAAAAACGGCAGGGAGGAATAATTAATTCCATCTAAGTTTTGTTATTGAGGGTGACGCCAGATGTTTAATGCAAAAACTGAACAAGATGTTATATCATGCTCAGAAATAGGGCAAAAGTATGGAACCCAAAATCCTGATTAAGTAGCCAAACTCTGCTCATATATACTTTTGTTTCCGGGTATTAGGATTTGGTGGCGCCTGGATTATCGAACACGACAAATAAAATGTTCGTAGTTTGTTACATAAAAAACGTTCAATTCTGTCTGTAATGAATGTTTTGAGATTGATAGATAACTTGATCTTCCAGAAACAAGCCACGATATAAAAGTTGAAGAACTGAAATTTATGCCACACATCTTCTTTCGGTCAAACATCATTTTACCTAACCTATGCAGTTGCGGGGCGTTATATACTCCATGGGAAGGGGAAGATTGAAGAGGAGAAAACATGTCAACAAAAAGAACAGTGTGGAATAATGAGAATCAACGGTGAGAATTATTCCGCATATATGTAATTACAACAAGAACTGCAAAGTCGCCTCTACTGAAAACGATCCTCTTACTATGATTCGAGTCTTGGACGCAATAATACAAAAATGTAAACAGAGCAAAGAGAGAGTCCAATGGATAATTGGGGTTAATTAAATTAAGTTCACCTTCCCTTTGAAGAGCCTTCTCGGCAGTGTCGACCTCCTCCAAGATCCTGGCCTTGCGTTTTGCAGGAATAGGAGCAGTGGGTCCAAAACTAATATAATGCCCAGAAACAGCATTGAGTGCAGAGTACATGTCACGAAACGAGGCCCTTCCCAAGAGGGCCTTCTCCTCCGGTACTTGGCCACCCACGAATTGGACGTCTCTCTCAACTCAGCCACTGCTTCTGCCACACTGGGGTCGTTCTTGTCCATTGTAATGGTGTTTCTCACCTTGCCGATCACTTCCTCTGTCTCCTTCACATATTCTTCGTCCGAAGCTGCTAGTGCTGGCAGCAGAGGATTGAGGCATAAACAGGAGGCGACGGAGGAGGAGATGGAGAGGAATTCACGGCGGCGGGGATGGGCGGCACTCGTGGCGGGGGGTGTGGAGGTGGCAGTGGCGGCGATGGTGGAGGATTTGGTTTTACCGGAAGGGAGTGATTTGGGGGTGGAAGTCGGGGTAATGAGGGTAGGGGAGGCCATGATGCTGGGAGGAAGAGAGGAGGGTCAAGAGTTGCGAGTGCAGCTGGTAAGAAGGGAAGAGGAGAAGAATTGGGTATTTGCCAGGTGGCCTTATCGCCTTATCTTTGTTTTTGTTATATGGATCAGACAGCAACCAATGATTCTTGAGCTAAAGATAGATTCACTACTCCCATAGTCCCATGTGTCCCTTGTCACTACCACCACCACATCACACCCAATACTTTATTCGCTTCCTTTTTCCCCCTTTTTCTTGTCAGTAGAATAATAGAATAGAGTATGGTGGCTTTAAAATTCAGAAGTATAAAATTGGTACATATTTATTTATTATATTTTATAAAAGATGTTAACGAAAATATAAAAGATGCTATATAAAACCCATTTGCTAGTGAGATATTTCATTGCTAGTTTTTTTTAAATTTCTCTAGGTGGAGATATAAAAGACTTTCGCAGTTTCGCTCATGATCATTCTCATCCGATCCATTTCAAGAAGTCCAAACCAGAAATTCTCGTCCCTGATTCCCTCTTAATAATTTCACAATTTTTCATATCCAATTTACAACAAGGCTTAAACAGCCCATCATGTGATGCGGGTCCATCTCTGACATATTAAGTGGGCTTGGTGGCTTGAAAGTGGAAGCTAAAGCCCATTAATACAACTCGCCAAGAAAGTCCATTAATAATAGTGTTAGTGCATGTCCATTACTGAAAAGGCGAAAAGTGGGAGCCTTGTCTCTGGTGTTGAACTCAAAATCCAGGGTTGATGTTTGTTCCACGAGTTGATTTGACCTTGTGCTGATCATCTCACAACATAAGTTTGACCTAACATGGGGCACTCTATGATGATTGATCATCCTCCCTTCGTAGAATATGTAACAACAAGATGGAGGTATAGGGATTTAATGATGATTAGGAGTGACCCATCACAACTGTGACCAACAACATGGGGAAGGGAATTTGGGTAATCATTGGATGCTTTTTCCACAGATGCTGCACGCACACGCCTCCCAACTATCTCAATCTCAACGGTAATTATATATAGGAACAGCTTCACTCCACTTAGCAACTGCAAAAAGTATGAATCAATGCCCAAGCTATTAGCTGATGCCTATCGCTTAATTAACCAGCAAAACCCTAATCATTGTTCTCTCTTCCAACATATGATCCTTCTTATCGCGTCCTTTCCACAGCCAATTCAAAAATCTGATCCCGCATCCTTAATCCTCCTTCATCAAAATAGCCATGCATGTTTCTGCTTGAACCTGAAATATAATCATACCCAATTATTTGCATGATAAGAGTTAAACATGTTGAATGACACTGTTACGTGCAATTATATATATCAGTGGTGACAGTGCATGATTCGTGATCAAGGAATATTGTATCCGGTAAAGATGAGTCTAATGATTTTATGGGAATCTCATAATTGAGATTGGGGACTGTCCTACAAATTAAATTTCATGGGTAGCTTTAATTACTTTCGAGGCATTCAAAGATGTGGAGCACGTCATTCCAAATGTTCATATGTAGCGCGCACATAATCAACAATGATGCCCCATTCATCATTAATTCCAACACTACATTTAAATTAAGGAAACAGGGCCAAAAGCAGCACTATCATATCGGTTCTATATGCATTGTAGGATGCGAATCATGTCCCCAGAGTGCAATATTCCAATTGATCACAGGGGCCTACATGCATCCCTCACGTACCATGTCTCTCTAAACATGAAAAGAATAAATAAAAGTTATCATCACTGAGGGGCTCTTAAAGAATAATTTCTTCAATATTTTACAATTCAACTAATAAGAATTTTCCCTTCCATTCTCTCATAGGACTTAAAGCTCGACCCAATCTTGGGCTCAAGTTCAACCTGATTCATGCCAATATAACATCAAAACTAAAATCAACTAAATTTTCATACATATTATATCACGGAGATCTTTAAAAAGTGTGTCGACTCACGTCACAGTGGGAAACAGATCTGTTTTGGTACATCAGAGACTTCGTTATTTCAGATTAGAGAGATTAAAAGATGAAAGAGCATAGGCAAGCGAGGTCTCCACGGCAGAGGTCAAGGATGAAAAGTTGTGCATCTTCCTGCCTTTGTTTTTATAAAATAATCTGCGTGACTACATGCCTAAGAAATCAATCAAATGGGCCAGCCAAATTGTTTTTTGAATTTAGATTTCCTTTCCTTTTTTTCTTAGTTGGTAATTAATAAAAGGATCTTTTGACAACTGGTGGGGGCGGTGGGGCACCTCAAACAAACGGGCACCTCGTGACAGGTTTATGAAGCAGTTCCTACTTCTTTCCTCCTTTTATGGGAATGTAAATGTAGATGCGTGTGTTTTCAAAAGAACAGAGGATAATGTCGTGTTTTTCATGTCATAAGCTGGTTTAAATCTGCCTTTTGTCTGAATCTTAATTAATATTGGGCTGACCGACCATATGGTCCGTTGACTTAAATATTATACTGCTAGCTCGGTGTCAACTAATTATCATGAAGATAAGATCAACTGCGACTATGTCTATATATATATAAAATAATGACATTGTTCTTGTGAGGGAGCTTCAAACAAGGACATGACAAACACAGAATTGTTTTGGTAATGAAATAAGGAGGAGTAGATGACGTTAGAATGAATGGTATATGAAGTGAAGAGTGAAGATGTATACAATTAGCTAGGAAGAGCGGTGGGGTGGATGGAATTGAATGAGGTGGGTGAAGAAGATGGATGGAAGAGTATCCACTAGCCAGCCAATCAAATCCCCAATTAAAGGGCCCCACCTATGGAGGATAAAGATGTCATTACTGGAAGTTTGAACACGACATCCTTGTAATGTGTTCTTTCCGTCTACAACAATCCTCCATTCTGACATGGCTTTTTCATAATTCGCTCCACAACTTACATTACGCATATCAGCTTGTCCTGCTAAATACTCACACACACATCCACATTAGGCCTCATGGTTTGACGAATCTTAAAAACCTCATATTGGCCGGCTAAGTTGTACTTGATATTATAAGCATAAGAAGATTTTTTTTGGGTGCACTACGTAAGATCTTAAAAAAAAAGAACCATACTATAGAACGTGCATGTATAATATATTCCTAGTTAATTTAATTATATAGATTTATTGCATCGATATATTATTATTTTAAGCCGTATGAGCATCTAACCAAACAGAAGGGGCCGTATGAAAAAAATTAAATTGAGAATCATTCCGGCAAGTTTTGAAAGTGGCGGCAGAATTAAAAAACTCTCCTCTCTTCGACGTACCTGTTTTTTGGGCCATCGCTCTGTGTCTTTTTGTTAAAAAAGGTCTTCCTTTTTTACTGTCCTCCTCCTCCTCCTTTACTCTCTCTCTTTCTCTACCCTCACCTTTGCAATCAATGCATCTGCATCAGTCCCACCTCTGCTTAATACTCCATTTCTCTCTCTATTTCGTCCCCTCTGTCTTCCTCCTCCACTTTTCTCATCTGCCCTTTCTACTAACAAAGGTGATGCAAACCTGTTCCTAACTCTCGCCGCCTCCTCGACTTGTCTACTTCTGAATCTTCAACGTCCCAACTGTTTGTAATCTTAAATAAACAACCTCTTTTCTTAAAATCTTTGTGGGTATGGATGTGTTTGGGTTTACTATTAGGTGTTTTTATGCACCTCTTTTATATATGGCGTTCCACATTTCCCACAGACAACCTGCATGCTAAGTTCCTCTGTATTCTAATCTTTTCTTAGAATAGGTGTTTGAGCTAGACCCTGTGCTGAGAAAACTAAACAACTAAGTTCTGATTGTTGGACGTTTGTGTACTTATTACTAGCGTATGGGTTCAGTTACTTGCATTTTCCATTAAGTTCTAGAGAATTTCTTCTCCGGCCCCACTCCTTTCCCGCGTAGATCAGGCACCAGAGAGGTTCTCTTCCAAATTCAGTTTTCACTCTACTTAGTTCTTACTTATCTTGATCTCTTGTGCTCTGCTCGTCTCCGGGTTTGATCTTAATTTTCTCGTTATTTTTTGTTTCCTTCCTTTTTTTTGTTGATTCATGATGATTACGTAATATTTTCTTGATCTCTTCTTTCTTTTTTTGGTTCTCTCGGCGATTTTTTGCTGACGAGGTCATACCTTACTTTCTCTTTCTCTGCTTTTGCGTTTTTCACTTTCTCTGAAGTATGAAACCAGAGTTTTTAGTATTTACGGGTTTTCTGGCCTCTTATCTTATCTCCCTCTTTCTCTCCCCATGCTCTCTGGGGGAAAATATCCTTTAACCAGTTTTTCTGCTCTACGTGGTTGCAGAGTGAACGAGGAAAGATGCAAAGAAAGTCAGAGTTTGTAACAAATAGATGCTTTGGTTCATGGGGTTTCATTCTTTTGTAATATACGATCTCATCCAGGTGGATTAACTATTTACTAGTAAGTATAATTTATAGCTGTTCATCTCTATATGACTATATCTGACAATCTATCGTTCTCTAACGTTTTCCCAAAAATGTTAAGCTGTTCTTGTCCTTCTTGTCTTCCGATTTAGTTAGTGCTTGGTTGGTGGTGTGTTTTAAGAGATGAAGTGAAAGCAAAAGAAACTTGTTCTTCAGATGTTGCCAACAACTTAATTTCACTTTCAGAACTGTGGCCTTTTGCGATTGGAAATTCCATGGCTTAGATTTCTATTATATTTTGATTCTGGTGTGTATATATAGATCTATATTCTCTGACAAGGAAAGGCACGTAAATTTTGTTAGCTGATCCGTTGGAAAAATCAAACAATGACAGCCTCCGTGCGACCCCTTTTCCGTTGTTTATTTTATTTTATTTTATTTTTTAACGCCAAATTTCTGGATTAAATTATTTCCAAGTTTCCGTTGTCAATGTGAATTCCTGGAGAAGGACTGCTTTTTAGTATATTGTATTCCCTTGTTCACATGTTATGGTTTTTTAAAAATTGAATCGAGTTTCTATAGTTATTTTTTATTCACGGCGATTTATGAAATATTAAATACACCTGTCTTCTTCTGTTCAGCTTGTTTCATTATCCATTGGCGGATTATGCATTTGACAAAAGGACGAAAGACCACAGATTTCTACAGTGAGGTGTAAAGTGGTGACACTTTGACTTGAAGGAATCTTTGGTTTGTAGTTAATTGACTATCTTTGCAGTCTTGAGGTTTCATGTGGGATCTGTACTGGTAAATTTATAAAGAAAGGGGCTTTGTCCTTTCTGCCATCAGATGCCTTTGTGGAGCTGAAGAGATGGGGTGTTGTGTCTCAACAAGCAGTAGGAGTACATGTAGTAGCAGAAGCAATGGAGACTCAGTCTTGCCGTCTTGTTTTGAAATTGGATTCAATTCGCAGAAGCGAACACGGAGAACATTCTCTGATAATGTTATCTCCCTTAAACATTTACAATCTGTCCCTAACAGGATTTTTATGAATGGAAGGAGCCGCACTTCTTGCATATTTACACAGCAGGGGAGGAAGGGTATCAACCAAGATGCCATGATCGTGTGGGAAGTAAGTATGCTTCATCCTTTATTATTGCCTGATTAAAGAAAGATTTCATTTTTCTTCAGAAATTGATGTACTGGTTTGGATCTATATGATTTCAGGATTTCATGTCAGAAGACATGACTTTTTGTGGCGTCTTTGATGGCCATGGTCCTCATGGTCATCTTGTTGCACGCAAGGTGAGAGATGCCTTGCCAATAAAACTCCTCTCATTTTTGCAGTCGTGTGAATCAAAGCAAACTGGGTCAGGTAAGGCCTGCTTCAAGGGGAACTTAAAGCCTGAGGAGGAAGACTCTGAGAAGGATTGTTCTGCTGAAGACAAACTGAATTCTTTATGGCAAGAAGCTTTCTTGAAGGCTTACAAGGTTATGGACAAAGACCTGAAGTCTCATCCGAATTTGGACTGTTTCTGTAGTGGGAGCACTGCTGTCACATTAGTGAAGCAAGTAATGAAAAAACCAGTGTCTGCTATATTGTTCCCCTCACCTCCTTTTTTCTTACACATTCCTGTCTTTCCAGGGCTCAAATCTGTTCGTGGCCAATGTTGGGGATTCACGAGCAATCATGGGATCCAAGGATAACAATGATTCCATGGTGGCAATTCAGCTGACTGTTGATTTGAAGCCTGATTTGCCAAGTGTGTCATAGGTTATCATTCATCATTTCTCAGTTCAGTTTATGCCCTTGAGTTGATGTTAATTTACTTGTAAATTCTTACAGAGGAAGCAGAAAGGATCAACCGGTGTAAGGGTAGGGTATTTGCTTTGCAAGATGAGCCCAGAAGTGTGCAGGGTATGGTTACCTTTTGATGATGCACCTGGACTAGCTATGGCTCGAGCATTTGGGGACTTCTGCTTGAAGGAGTACGGGGTGATTTCTGTTCCTGAATTTTCTCACCGGCTTCTTACAGACAAAGACCAGTTCATTGTTATTGCCTCAGATGGGGTAAAAATTCTCAATCTCACAAGTTTTTTGGTTTTTTTGGTAAAATTTTTTCCAGCATTAGATGCTACCTATTAATTTGGATTTGTGCTCATTAATCCCCCATTGTTGGGAAAGTTTTCTCAACATGATTGTTTCTATTCGCTAGTCTTCAAATCAAGACCTTTGCCTAAGAGGCGTTCCTTTATGCCTCAATACAATCGTCATTGGTTGATCACATGATTTTGTACTGCTCCTCACTTTAACTGGAATTAATATTTGGATGTGTGTGTGTGTGTGATGACCTGTTAAATGTTACAGTAACTTGGTTGAGAGTTGAGACATCTTGAATACAAGTCGCTTCCAAGTTTTACTAATATTGTGACCATTTATGTGCGGTGATCTCATTGGCAATTAATTGAACAGGATCAACAGTTATGTTTTGGTTAGCATCAACGAGTCAGTACAGGACTCAGGTTATTTTCAGCATTTTCACACTCCATTATCATCTCACGTTTGTCTCATGCGAAAGGCAGCTGAGTGGTAAAAAATGTTGCTTTTTGGCCTTAAGCTATGTGTATAATCAATTACAATTTTTTCCCTGGCCGCAAACTATTTCGTTCGATTGATAAAAGCAAATAGTAGTTTCAAAGATAATCGAGTTTAAGCAGATTTTTGTGTAAGAATGCACTTTTAAATTAAAAAGTGGCATTTTGCAGTGTGCAATTTAATATATATTAACGGAAAAATTTGGGCTTTTGCCTCATCAGTTTTTGGCAGGTTTCAGGCTAATATGAAATTGTTAGTCCATAGCTCACAGGTAGAGTCGCACACCCTTCATCATTGGACAAAGGTTATATGTATAAGCTTGTAAATGTGTGTGTATTTTGGTGATGTACAGAGGTTTTATATTTTACTATAGTGATCTTTGAGGAGAATCAACATATATATGGATGAAGTACTGAGTTGGAAACTAGGCCTCAAGTTCATGTTTGTCTTACTGTGCTACTTCTACTTTACTCTGATGTTATTATATGAACGAGCTATAGTTCTGAAGATTCCCATATTAGCTTGTGCAATAAATGATTCTATTTTGAAACCGTACAGGTGTGGGATGTGTTAAGCAACGAAGAAGTGGTTGAGATAGTATCTTCAGCGCCATCACGGTCATCAGCGGCACGGATTCTGGTGGATTCGGCGGCTAGAGAGTGGAAACTGAAGTATCCAACTTCAAAGATGGATGATTGTGCAGTGGTGTGCCTATTTTTGGACGGGAAAATGGATGCAGAATCAGACTATGATGATCAAGGCTTCTCTTCTGCCACCATCATGAGCAACCATTCAGGAAATCCAATGGAATCAGATGATGGGCAGAAGTCTGAGCCTTCTTTGCAGAGAAACTTCACGGTGAGGTCCTCGGACGAAAACGAGACATACAGTGGCCTGACAGCTGATGGGGAAGGCGAAACACCCTCAGCTGAAGATCAGAACTGGTTGGGTTTGGAAGGTGTGACCCGTGTGAACTCGCTGGTTCAACTTCCTAGATTTTCTGAGGAAAGACCAAACCCTTGACTTGAATTTGTTTATGTGGAGTACTCTTTAGTGTGATAGTTGGGGCTAGTGCTTCACAGTGAATTGAAGAAAGAAAAATCTTTCTGGACGAAGGGCTTGTTTTGATGCTTACATTTAGAAAGCTGTACTTTAACCAAATACAATCAATATAGGGAGGTCAAGTTTTGATAGGCGATTCACAGTTCGTCTAAAATCCTTGAGCTGAATAAGCTGCAAGAGTAATCAAATTTATAAGCGCTATTATTTATATAGCTGAGGGATACGGTGGTTGGCCTCGGCCTTATAATTTGTAATTTATTCCGATTTGCATGCCGTCTGTATTATACTATTATCTACTTGTTTGCTGATCCCTTTTATAAGATACTTTTTAGGAGGAAGGAAAGTCCTACCGTGAGGAAATGATTAATTGAAATTTTGGGTTAACATGCATCTGAAGTATTTTCTTATGTGTTTAGTATTCTAAAGTAATTTATGATACATCTAGCATTGTGAAATATTTTTTAGTTTTTAGGTGAATTCAGCACCTTAAAGTATTCTGTGTAAATTTGGAGTGTTAGACACACTAAAAATATTTGGATTTGAAAAAAAAAAAAAAAGACATGGTTAAATCATAATAGTGAATACTCTTCCAATTTAAATTTTAGTTCTCAACGGGGGTCGGGTTTAGCAAATGAGTTAATCCTCACAACATGGCGAACCAAGATTTGAATTCTTGTCGTGAGAGGTATTTATATTTAGTGTATGACCTTGAACAAGAGTGCCTCCAATAATATATACGTGCTCAGAAAAAAAAAAAACAAAAAACCCTAGTTTGGCAGGTGAGGGAGGGTGGTGAATTGTTTTTCTCTTGGGGTAATAAGCCCAACAACTTTTCAAAGAGTAAGGCCCAGACAACATAGGGGCCATTCTCAATGACTCAACACCCCTCTGTTCACCTAGGAGGAAGGGAGATTTCGTCCTGGCCTTGGATCGTGGGTGAACCAAACACCTTTCCTAAAATTTTCTTATCAAAAAAAAAAAAAAACACCCCTCTGTTCATACCATACAACAAGCGTTACTGGGCTTACTTTCTTGCTTTGTTTCCCCTTCTTTTCCTTCAAGCTTTGCTATCAATATAATACCCCAAAAACCCCTCGTCCTTGGACTCAACTGGTAAAGGGGTTGGACACTCTCACCTAAGGGAGGGGATTCGATCCTGGAGTTGGTCAAAGCACTGGGGGAGACATCCTAGTTCCTAGGTACCTAAGTTAACGCCTGAGGGTAATAGACGGCTCGTCCTGCTCAACATCGGTATCACCTAGGAAGAAGGGAGATTTCGCCTTGCCCTTGGATCGTGGGTAAACTCAACCCCTTTCCTAAAACTTAATTATCAAATATATATATATATAATTCACCAAAACCCCTCGTCCTTGGACTCAACTGACAAAGGAGTTGGATACTCTCACCAAAGGGAGGGGGTTCGATCCTAGAGTTAGTCAAGGGGAGGCATCCTAGGTGATGTGAACTTGTGGTAACGCAGGCTGAGGTGGAGGTATATGTACTTTCAGTCCTGTATGCCCTGGGGAGCAAAGTCATAGCGCCCTGTCCTTGACTATGGTGAACCTAACCATTCTCCTAAAATTTTTATATAATATATATATATAATTCCCCAAAACCAATGGAGGGTTGGCACAAGTAGTAAATAGATTACCAACATCCCTTGGAAGTAAGTGGTAAGAGACTTGCTCTCCCACCACCATGTCCTCATTCGAGGCATGGGAATGAAGAAAATGGTGTTGGAAGCTCTTTCCCCATGACCGTGGGCCTAACGCGGAGCGAAATCCAGATTAGTCGCAACCGAAGGTTCCGGTGAACCAGGTGGGATACCAAAAGGAAAAAGTATTAAGTAGCTTGTGACAAGTAATAAGCGGCTTGTGTCGCTTAATAAAGTCTCGAGTTCGAGCCTTGTGAATGTAGAAAAACCTTATTGGGAGATTCAGCCACCATAACTATGTGTGTGATGTGGGTCAGATCCGGATTAATTAGGGTGAAGCTCTAAATACCGGATGGACAACCAAAAACTTGCTACAAATTTTTGTTAGGTTTTGTACAATCTTGATTTTATTCCTTCTATAGGGTTTAAAAGTTTAACGTTTCACATGATAGAGATGCTGGAGTTACATTGCAATTGCATATTAAACATATCTCTAGGGATCAAATCGCCTAGCAGTTGACTACAGATTTTGATAAACTCTTAAATTATTTTCAGAGATAATACTCAGTCGTGATGTTCTAATATTTTTGTTGAAAAACTGAATTAATAGAAATAAATGCATGAAAAAAATAAATAGACTTGTGTCAAGAGATGAATTTTATAATGATAAGGAAATATAGGAGTGGAGCACATAAATGCATTGGCTGGTGTGTGGTGAACAAGTTGGGGAACCCCTTGTAATCGATCCGAGTCCATCACTTCCAAAACGCTGCATTTGGATTTTCATCTTTTTTGTCCACTGCCCCTATCTTCCTCCTCCCCCACAAAAATGTATTTTTTCTTCTTCTTCTTTTTGTTAATAATTTTTTGCACATACTTCATAGAATGCATAAAATCCAAAACCTCTACCACCGTTCATCTGTTAATTATTAATACAATACCAAATGATCTGTCTTCATTGATTTTATTATTCATTTGAGTGATATTCTTAAATCCCTACATAATATATATATATATATTCCAGATCATATATTTATTTTTTTAAAATTGTTTACCATAATTAAAATTGTAGTTATAAAATATCATGGTTTGATAAGAGCCTAAGATATTGGACACTATCAGCGTCAAGTTTCCTTTGGTGGCCACAGTCCACAGGCTATACTCTCAGAATTAGAGCCGGTAATATAGGCCGGTTTGCCATGAGTTAAGATCATATGGGTTTAGGCCAAAAACACCCGTATCAATATGAGTTAGCATTTAATCAACCCAACTCATAACCGCTAGTCCTCCGACTTGTTTTTTCCATTGTTTTAATTGCATTTCTTTGTAGCAAAAAAAAAAAAATTGCATTTCTCAAACTTTTTTTAAATATATTGAATTTTTTTTCTACAAACCTAAACCATAAAAAAAAACCATAAAAAAATTAAGGCTAAAATATACATTTGGTTTTTTATGCTTGCATTAAGGTTCATTTTAGTTCCTCAAGTTTAAAAATAGTATTTTTAGTTCTTCCATCTTGATGCCGTTAGTCTAATATAAGAGAAAATGTTGACTCATGTTATATTATTTCAATCCTCATAGGCAATCACATCAACTAATTTTTTTAAAAAAATTATATTTTAATTAAAATAACAATATTAATGAGTGATTAGGATTTTAGCTTTAAGGGATAACACGACACAATATTTAGTAATTTCTTTAAAAAAAAAACAAAAACAAGTTAACCCACCGTGAGTTTGGCCAATATGGGTTCGAAAAAAAAAACCCGCATAAAAATGGTCCTTATTTTTCACAACACAACCCATCAAATTTTCTGACGTGGGCAGGTTTGACCCACAAGTTGAACCCGTATTAATGGGCTATTGTGATAGCAAGTCATATATGCACCCCACACATTTCTTAATTCATAAGTGATGAATGACCCCCTTTTTTTCTACGACCCTTCCTCTTAGGTGATACTGATGTTGGGCAAGGCGAGCCGTCTATTACCCTCAGGTGTGAACTTAGGCACCCAGGAGTTAGGATGCCTCCCCCAGCACCTTGATCAACTCCAGGGTCGAACCCCTTCCCTTTGATGAGAGTGTCCGACCGGGGTATGAATGAACCCTTTTACCCCCATAAAACTATCACACACACATCTAAAACAGTGAAGGTGATCAGCTCAGCAGCCCAATGACCATAGTTCTTTTTGTTTGTTCGGCTTGTTTAATTTTCTATATTTAATTTCATGGAATATCCGACAAAATCAAAGCCTCTGGTATTTAAAATTAGGGAATAGATGAGAGGATAATGAGACTCAGAGGCGGAACCACGTTGTGGCCAGCTGGGGCCTTGGCCCCAGTTGGCCTTTTCTTATCTTATATATTTGTATATATGTATCATATAATATTTTATTTTAGCCAATAATTTGGCTCCAGCTAAGTATTTTATTCTACGTATTTTACTCTTTCTAATGAAGGTAATATTGTGTTGATTAGTGAAAATTTTGGGATTATGATTTTGGGAGAGTCTTGAGTTTTGACAATAGATGATTATATATATGTAGAGGATGATTAATGGCTAATTTTAATCAGTTTGGATTTATTATTTGGTTGTCTTATGATTTTATAATGAATTTCTCTTTAAAAAATAGATTATAATAGGTTATTTGCTTAGCTAAAATTGAATCAGATCTGTACATTTTTAAATATTTTTTGGGTTCATATTATATTTCTTTTATTTTCTCCAATTATTTTGTTTTTATGTAGGTGGAATACGTATTTAAGTGTTAATTTTATTAAATTTCATTATACATATTATTATGATTATGTTTGTGATATCTTTAGTATAATGTTTGGTGCATTACTCATTGAGCTGTAAGAGAAAAGTTAAATTCTTATTTGAAATACCTACTGAAAAAATTATCATCTTATATCTTGTTTTGATTTATAATTGTCGGTTATTATTTATTTTTATTTTTAATGTTATGCGATATTATTTAGTAAATAGTTCAACATGTTTATTTTTTGACTCAGGCTAAAAATATTTTCTGGTTCCGCCACTGTAATGAGACTGTACATGACAGCCATTGTCAAGTCTCTTGCTCGTTCAGTGGTATCTTGCATTTTTTTATCTCCTTAAAACAACTATTTAAAAGTCAGAAATAACCTAGGCAGTAAAAATACGATGGCTCGTGACAAAGGTATAAATTCACGTATTATATGAATGTGTGTAAACAAAACATGCTTATTAATTGCATTAGAAGGGCCGTGTGAAAAGGTCTTTATGCGTTGACACAATAATCCTACCTATTCAAAATATAAGACTCATAAAATGAGTTTTATATTTAGGACCAGAGGAATAATATCAACTTAATATTACTTGTGAAATTGTTGTGGATTAGGGGTGGAGAGATGGGAAAGAAAGTAGTAAGAGAAATGTAGCATAAGCACTATTCTCATCCTATTTAGTGCCGGTTTGACATAGTTGCAGAAGTCAAAAAAATCCCAATGGGGGAAAATAGACATGTGGAATAACTTCGTTTGGTGATAGGCTTCTCCAAAAAAAAGTGATTTTTTTCAGCTTTTGACATGACATTTTAAGCTTTTAGAAAAAAATGTTATCTAATAAGCAAGTACTATTAAATATATATTTGTATAAATTCAAATTTATCCATTAGAATATATTTAATTAAGTACTTTAGAGTTTGGTAAATATTTTAATAATAATTTATTTTTTTATCAAATTTAAATTTAATTTTTTGTATTCAACTATCACAATATATACAACTAATATATATTTGCAGTATTCAATAAGATTCATGTAATTTTCAGTCATTTTTCATCTTAAATAATCATCCAAATAAGAGCACATATGGAAAAAAAGTCACTTCAACTACCGCTATCCCCAAACACAAATCAAATCTAATTTATGACTTATCTTTTATCCTATCGTCCGTTTGCAAAAGGCCATATAGACAAAAGTTATTTCTGTCACCGCTATCTAAAATGGACCCTTATAAAGTACTCATCGGAATTAAGAAAAAATCTCAAGTATCACTAACTCTTTAAGCTTATTCAAATGGTAAAATTATACATTTATGTAATAAATTTAATAAGGTGACTTGTATATAAAGGAAAGAAAAAGAGAAGTATGCACATGTAAAAGACAAAATATATTTATAGGTAAAAAATAAAAGCACATATATTTTATCCAGCGTAGGCATAAATGACAAGATATTTTCATGGGGATGAATGAATAGAAATGCATTATTAGCCTACCAACCGGATCCAATATAAATCCAAATTAAGCTCGGCTTATTGATAATGAGTGACCAGTCCCTCTCATTAAATGTTGTTATCATGGATGCCCATTTCACTCTGCGTTTGGTCCCTGTCCACTACCTACTAACTTCGCCAATTTGCTCTCCCACTGCCAAAGCAACTCTCTCTCTCTCTCTGATTCATCTATAGACTTCTCTCGAACAAGCCCCTCTGACACGAGATATCATATACCTGACACTATAGCCCCAAATTCTCAGGAAGAGTAGTCACTATTTACAGAAATAGAATAAAATATATAGATTCAAGGTCTTTTTGAGTTAGCGTTCAAAAAATATGTTCATACAAGTCGAGACAAAACTTATTTACATACTTTCCTTATATACTGTAAATCACTTTGCAAAGTAGCTTCTACGGTTAATCCAAGTAGACACATATACGAGTAAATAAAATCTCAAGGCTTTAAAAGATTATTCATGAAACCGATCCCTTGGAAAATTTTAGAACCTAATATCATGAAATGTTGCGAGGAGAAGCATCAGACTTTTGAGCCCCAATAAATGGATTAACATAGATTCATTCATAGCCATAGTTTGCAGAGGAAAGTGACCCAAATATATGCCTTATTTAAGAATTGTGATCAAAGGGGATATGCAGTAATTTGACCCACATGCCAATAGGGGAATCAAGACTTCTTAGCTTATTGTCAATGTCATATCTTGGCACATATATATAGACACACCTGCACATTAAGCCACCAAAAGAGCTCATTTGGGTTAGCGGTGTGAGAAGTGACTTGTTTCTATCGACTTTTAGAAGTAAGATAGGATAAATGCCAGATTGTAAATGTGATTTGTGTTTGGATTGCCGGTGACAGAAGTGATTTTTTTTTTTCAAAATGTTTCAACAATTTTCAATTTATTCCCTCCTAGAGAACTTTTAAAAAATAAAAAATGGTCCTTGGTCAAAATAGGTTTTGACCAAGGCCATCTTGTTTTCCTTGACTGTAACGGCATCAGAGCAACATCTTGTTCTTCTCCAACAAACAGATCACCAGCCCCAACACCGCCAGCCTCCACCTCTTCCTCCAGGACTGCCTCCCCAACGATTGTGACACCTCCATCCTCAACAAAGCTGAGCGTGAGAAGGTGAGACAGTCTCCAACGGATAGGACGATGAAAGAATATAGAGAAAGAGTAAGACAGTCTCCCACGCTCGGCCAACGCTCCAATTTTTAGCTTTTATTATGAAGAAGTTTTTTGGAAAAGCCCATTCACTTCATTGCTCACCCAAACACTCTGCCAAAGCTCCAATTTCTCCATTGAGCTTTTTTTTTTTTTTCAATTTGACAGAGCTTTTGAGGCGTTCAACGCCAATCCAAAAAGGTAAAAAAAGTTGCAACACCAAGGTTGGGTAATATCTTCACAACAACAAGAGTGAAGCGCATTATCATGACTTAATTATACCTATACAAACTAAAATCATCACTTCTTTTATTCTCTTGTTGTTCTATCTTCACTCGTTGCACCTGTATTACAAATTTCTACAGTCACAACACTACTTAATTCTGGAACAAGAGTTCTTGTTTTATGCATTACTATGTTCAGGTTTTATGCCTAATTAACAGACCAACAGTAACCAAGGACAGAAAATGAAACCCACGTACAACCATGTACCTTAAAGTGTGTGTGTGGGGGGGGGGGGGGGTTTTTAAAACGAAAGACATTATGCATTTGCATCAGCTCTCATTTATCACTGTGTACTAATGACGGGACCCACATACACGGCACGACACTTTTGCAAACAGTGTTCACCAAATCATTAAAGTCAATAATTAACCAAAGACTGATTAATTGGCTTGTTAGAGTGACAAATAATGATTGCTCCAAAAGCTTATACAGAGGGCTTAATGTGTTCATTTGCGGGGGTGTCAAGAATATAGAAATTATTGGGTAAACCATGTAATATGTGCATTGACCAAATGGCACTGATGGGCCCACTCTTGTCTCATTTTATTTTATTGGTTGGGACTGATTAATTACGACTTTCTCTCCCTTCCTTTTTCTTTCTCCATACCAATCACTCCCCTCACACCATTTACTTTCTTTTTTATCCAACATTTCAAACTTTAAAATTCTTGCTTTTCTTTCATCTAACCCCCAAATTTGATCAAGTTCATGAGTGTGACTCTATGGTGATGGCTTTAGAGAGATTAAGCTACAAGTGTGAAGGCCAAATAGCCCAATAAATTGGCGAGACTATCAAAAGTAGGCGAAGGTCGAGGAGCTTCGATGGGAGGCGATTTCCAGGATGTCACCATCGTAGTAGCAGAACAAACTCACAGTAGTCAACCAACCATCTGACGACCGGTGATATTTGCATACGACACAAGTGGAAAGAGAAGTAAAAAAAGATGAAGTCCAGATGAAACACTAATCATAAGTTCTGTTATGACTCACCCTCTTGATGAACAAATCACAACTTGGATCTAGTTTCTAATTTGTCGATGCCTTTCACTTTGTAGAGTTTCAAATGAAAAAACTTGCAGATGTTGAACGAGTCGGATGATCAACTGCAGGCGTGCAGCTCTAGATTACTTCCCATATTGGCAAATTGGAACAATGATAAAAGGTTTTGTTTTTAGAGTTCTGATGGAAGAAGAGGAAGAATTTTAAAGTCTAAAAAGTTGGGTAAAAATGAAGTCAATGGTGAAAGGGGAGTGTTTTGCACAGAGAGAGAAAAAGAAAGGGAGAGAAAGTGGTAACTAACGAGTCTAAACCAATAAAAT
The DNA here is from genome assembly GCA_025563575.1 of Acacia pycnantha. Taxonomy (NCBI): domain Eukaryota; kingdom Viridiplantae; phylum Streptophyta; class Magnoliopsida; order Fabales; family Fabaceae; genus Acacia; species Acacia pycnantha. The sequence goes on along the minus strand of JAMWYP010000332.1, from coordinate 685,026 downwards.
AAAATGAGATAGGAGTGGGCCCATCAGTGCCATTTGGTCAGTGCACAAGTTCTCTCAAGAATATCGCCTACCATGCCACAGAGAAACAAAAACTAATAGTATGCATGTTTTGATTAATAGTAAAAGCTACCTTTCCAGCGTGATTTACGGTATACGAGTTAAGTTTATGAGAAGAATTGTGTCTCGAATTACGTGAACAAACTCTTCCACCGCCAACCCAAATTGACTAAAGATGGGATCCATAAAAAAATTGACAGATAGATCTCTACCGATCAAGAGAAACACTGTGATGTGTTACAAAAAATATGATTGGTTATCAATTGATGATGTATGTTAGAATATAATTAGTTACTTTGTATCCAATGGTATAACTGTAAAGATTTGTCGAATATATACAAGGCTACGTCTAAGCATTGATTGTGTGCTTCAATATTCTCCTCCATTGCTCTTTGTTTTCTAACTTGGTATTAGAGCAACAACGTCTATATCATCCTCCTCCGTTGATTCTAGCTCTTCCTCAAATGCCAAATCCTATTTCTTTTTCACTTCCTCAAGCCAAATCACAATGATCAAATTAGATCGTGCTAATTTTCTAGTGTGGGAGTTAATCATTCTTACTATAATTGAATGGAATCGGCTTGAAGGTCATACCAATGGCACAATAAGTGCTCTGCTGAAGTTCATTCCTGATAATGCGGGAAAAAAAGCAAATTCGGCGTATGCTGACTAGTTTTCAATTGATCGAATGTTAATGGGTTGGTTAAGGAACACCATGACATTTGACGTCGGAGCTCAGCTCCTTAATTGTCAGATTTTTAAAGCTGTGTGGAACGGTGCTAGAGATCTCACTTGTGCGTCGACAAAGGCATGAGTGATGGTTGTGAAAAATGAATTGCATAACACAAAAAAAAAAAAAAAAAAACACACAGAAGATGGAAGAATATCTAAACAAAATGAATACTCTTGTTGATGAACTTGCACTTCTTTGGTTCACTGTAGCTATGGATGATCTCATTCTTCATACTCTTAATGGTTCAAATGCAAAGTACAATGCTATAGTGGCGAAGCTTCTTGATAAACCCGATCTGACTTGGATTGAGGCTCAGGTAGCCCTGTTTTCTTTCGAATCACAACTTTGTCAGTTGAATCACTTCTCGAATTTGAGTATACAACCTTCAATAAATGTCGCTCCACAAAGTAATGTCTCTAACCATGTTCACCACAACTCAAGCAAAAATCGTAGATGAAGAAGTAATTCACGAAATTCTAGATATAGAAGACGCTTTCGCGGCGGTTGACGTGGTGATCGACCATTCTGCATTTCATTGTCAACATTCTGGCCATACTATAGCTACTTGCTCTTACCGTGAAGATGTTGATTATAATCCTAACTATTCTATTTCTCCTTAAGCTTACTTTGCTAATCCCTATTCAGTTGCAGATCCTACATGGTACATGGATAGCGAGCTAATTATCACGTAACTCATAATCCTGAGCAGCTCGAGGAAATTGTTCTAGTTGGTAAGTCACATCTAGGTATTGGTTCAACTGTTATACCTTTCACTCATTCTTCTAAGCTATTTCTTAAAGATGTTCTCTATATCCCTTCTCACGCTTAAAGCCTAATGAGTGTTAATAAGCTAATACGTGATAATCCTATTCATGTAAATTCACTAATCAGAGTTGTGATGTGAAGGACTCATTGACCGGCGAACTACTACTACAAGGGGTTCCAAAGGAAGGAATGTTTCTATGAAAGGAAGAAAGTTTGATGTTCAATTGAAGGTGCTAATAGCGGTGCGTGATGATTTGCATTATGAGTTTCTAAAGTGGCATCATAACTTGGGACATCCAAGCACAAAAGTTTTGAAATACGTTTTAGATCAATTTAATAAAAGAGCTTCAAATGCTTCTATCAGTGATAATTATGTATGTGAAGCTTGTCAATTAGGAAAATCAAAATTGTTGCCATTTCCAACTATTGTTTCACAGCCTTTTATTCCACTTGAATTAATTCGCACAGACTTGTGGGGTATTGTTTCTATACAGTCTCATGGTGGTCATAGGTTTTATATTCATTTTGTGGATGATTATAGTCGCTATACAAGGTTATACCATTTAAAACATAAAGGAGAGGCAATTCATGCATTCAAAAACTTCAAGGCACTTTTGGAAAATCAGTTTGATTCGAAAATTGAAGTTATCCAATGTGATAATGGGAGTGAATATAAACCTTTTATACCTATAGCACAAGAAGCTGGAATCAATGTCCATTTTACATGCTCATATACTTTGGCACATAATGGTCGAGCAAAAAGGAAACATCAACATATTATAGAAATGAGTTTAACACTCTTAGCTCATGCTGGTATGCCGTTGAAATTCTGGGTTGATACTTTTCAGCAAGTAGTGTTTCTAATTAATCGATTACCAACGCCCGTGTTGCAAAATGACACGCCTCTACTCTGTTTGATGAAAAAGAACCAGAATATGATACTCCTCAACCATTCGACTATGCTTGTTATCCATGCCTCAAGCCATATAATATTCATAAATTTTAGTTCCACAGCCAAAAATGTGTTTATCTTGGCGTTGCGTCTCTACATAAAGCTCATTGATGTTTGAGTGAGTCAGGTAAGATTTTCATCTCAAGACATGTTTTTTATCCGAGTGTTTTTCCTTTTAGAACAATTTTATGAAGCAAGTTGTGTTTACCGAAGCTCAAGCAAGCTCAATTCCTCTTATAATCCAATTCAGTCATGGAGTCAGGATGATGAATGAAGTTGATAATGAGAATAGGGATGATCAATCTTCTACAAAACAAGTTTCTTCGATATCTCAGTCACAATATGTTTCGCAGGCTAAGGCTGGTGAGTCCACCGATAACAATGGTTCAGCTTCAATGAATTGCCCAATTTTCCTAGGCCCAACAACTAGCACTCTGGTTACAAGGGCCAAATATTGAATAGTTATGCCCAAATACCCATATGTTGGATCTTTCAAAGTTGAAGGCTAGCTTAGAATAATCAAAACCCTCATATGTTACCAACATGTGGTTGGTCCAGCGGAATGTGGCGCTGGATTCCCTTAAGAGGTCTAGGGTTCGAGCTGCGGTAAAACCACTCGTAATCCGCCTTGTATGGAGCTACCACTGTTGGGAGGGTCATCCTTGCCACTGCAGAACCCGAAGTGGTTGCACACTTGCCACCATTTTATATTCAAAACCCTCACATGTTCGAGAAGCCCTGTCTTCTCTAGCGTGGCTCAATTGATGAAGGACGAGTTCAATGCTTTACTGCGAAATCGAACCTAGTTGTTGGTACCATACAACAATTAGAAACTCATCGATCATAAGTAGGTCTTTAAGAGACAAACTCGAGATGTTGGCTATATCCTTTCATTTGAGGGAGAATGTTAGAATATAATTAGTTACTCGATATCGAGTGGTATAACTGTAAAGATTTGTAGAATATTTTCAGTGTACACGTGTCTTGTTTCTATAGGTTCTATTATATTTCTATAGCTCGAATAATCTTCCAGAATGTTGTATCATTCAACATATATACTCCCTGTGGTCCTTATTATAAGGCATCAACTACCATTTTCTCGCGGACCAAGGAATAGAGGTTAAGTCATTAATGATGTCTAAAAGTAATAAATGTTTACAACTTTACCCCTACTTTAATGATGTAGGTTTAAATGAGTTAGTTAAAAATGAGGGCATAATGGAAAAATAGTAATAAATGAGTTAGTTAAAGTAAGTTGGTGCGCTTATAATAATGACAAAAATGTTGGTGGTTGGTGCTATAATAAGGGCCAGGAGGAGTACAAGGCTATGTCTGAAGACCGATTGTGTGCTTCAATATTCTACTCTATTGCTCTCTATTTTCTAACTACATATCATTTGGAATATTGATTTCTAAGCAAGCGAGGCATGCAATAATGCGACAGGAAAAGTGACCAACCTTTCCGTATTTGTTGGTTTCCTCCTTTGCTTTCTGCTCATTTCTGGACGTATGCTAATGTAGGAATGTATTTTAAACCAACAAAAGACGAAAATTGACCCAGGGAATTGTCCAAACGCTCCAAGCCAGAAGGATCGCGAAAAGAAATAAAAATGATTGGTGGATTGATGCGTAGCATGGTTTCATTTTCAAATGGTGGCTCACAATAAATTGGAGGGAAATTATTCAGCTGTCATGACAGTGGCTTTGGTCCCTGGTCATTAGTCGTCATCTTACATATCTTTATCCTGTAGAACCTATCTCTCTATCTCAAATGATAACATAATTTCCTGTGGCCTACATACTGTCGTACTATCGGTGGATCAGCTTCTGCTATATTAAGCTTGTTGAGCCTTTTGAATAAAGGATAAAGCCCTAGAAAAAATAACCATATAGAAGGATATTTTCAACTAGTGGGCTCCCTTATTGCTTCTGCTCGATATGTTTTATACAGAGGCCTAGCCAGCACCAAAATCATTTTTGTCGTACACACCACTCCCTCATGCCCCAACACCTAGCTAACCCGTTATTATAATGGAACCAGTTCTAAGTTACAGCAATAGCAGCGCTAGCTATGGCAGCAATAACAACGGCAACGATGGACAAGATATCATACGGTGGTTCGAAGAAGTAGCAGACGAGGCGGGTTCTGTTCAGACGCAGATCTTATCCCAGATTCTGAAGCAGAACCATGGGGTGGAATATCTCAACAAATGGCTGGGGGACTACAATATCCTCGACATAGACGCTACTGCATTGGAATCTCTTTTCACTTCTGTGGTTCCCTCGCCTCTCATGAAGATTTTGAGCCTTTTATCCAAAGGATTGCAGATGGCGACACATCTCCCTTACTCACTCGACAACCCACCATTAACGCTCTCTCCTTAAGGTACCTCACATTTTTCAACTCTTCTTTGTTTATATTTTTGGGAAACAGAATGTACAACATCAAATACAAGCCATGTATGTGGTTTTCCTTCTTTTATTTATTCATGGTTGTCTTGTCCTTGGATATCAATACGATGCAGTGCAAGGGAACGAGTTTATAGTAATTAAGCATGGCAATATCTTTTTCCCATTATTGATGATCCACTAATCTTGAAAGGACGTAGGCCACTCTATTTTAAGTTAATTATTTCCTTGAATGGAAGATCTTTCTCTACTTTCCCAATAAAATCTAATGTCTACTTTTGTGGTGCTGGTTGGTTTTCCAGTTCCGGAACCACAGAGGGAAGGCAGAAGCTTGTGCCTTTCACCCGACACAGTGCCCAAACTACCCTTCAAGTCTTCACTTTGGCAGCAGCGTATAGATCAAGGGTATATCCCATAAGAGAAGGAGGTAGGATACTTGAATTCATATACAGCAGCAATCAGTTTCACACTAAAGGAGGCTTAAGGGTAGGAACGGCCACAACACACTATTATGCAAGCGAAGAGTTCAAAATCAAACAGGAGAGAACAAAGTCATTCACTTGCAGCCCTAATGATGTGATTTCAGGAGGAGACTACATGCAATCCACATACTGCCACCTCCTCCTTGGCCTCTACTTCTCTGATCAAGTAGAGTTCATCACTTCGGCCTTTGTCTATAGCATAGTGCAGGCCTTTCGCAGTTTTGAAGAACTTTGGAGGGATATTTGCAGAGACATTAAGGAAGCAAGTTTGAGCTCCAGAATCGAGGTACCCAAAATGAGAAAGGCTGTTTTGAATCTAATTTCCCCAAACCCATCTCTAGCTTTAAAAGTAGAAGCTGCTTGCTTGGAATTAGAAAAGGTGAATTGGTTTGGTGTGATTCCTAAACTTTGGCCAAATGTTAAGTATGTATATTCCATAATGACGGGGTCTATGCAGCCTTACCTGAAAAAGCTAAGACATTATGCAAATGGGTTGCCATTAGTAAGTGCTGACTATGGATCTACTGAGAGCTGGATTGGGGTTAATGTGGATCCTAGTTTGCCTCCGGAGAATGTAACATATGCTGTCGTACCTACTTTCTCTTACTTTGAGTTCATACCCCTCCATAGACAGAAGCCAGGTTGTACTTCAGTTGCTGATGATTTCAGGGAGGATTTGCCTATTCCACTATCTCAAGTTAAGGTTGGACAAGAGTATGAAATAGTCCTCACAACTTTCACTGGTACTGCTCTTTCTCTCTTGCAATCTTCTTCATTTACTTTTCTCATCTGAGAATCTGACTTTATCTATGACATTCTTGTCTCCTCATCTATACACCCGTATTTAAGACCAAAACTTCGTTCCAATTTTCATTTTCTTAATCTTGAAATGATACGTGATACTTTTAGATCACGACGTGAAATTGCTCATCCGTTTGGCCCCAGCAATTTGATCCTATTCATTGATCTGGGAAAGGACCAGTAATATTGTGGGTTGTAGATTATAGCACCCCACTCTTTACCAGTAATGATAATAATAGAGTACTGGGTGCGCCAGATTAAAGGTTTTCTCCCAGCCAGACAGTGATAATTTTTTTGATATATCAGACAATGATAATTATTAAGAGATTGAAAAGCTATTGATAGTGGCCACTGACTACTTATTTCTCTGGCTGCTTATGATTTGTTGGGTTTGTGGCCACAGCCCCTCCCCTCCTTGTTCTCTTATTTATTGATGTAGTTTAGAATTAAAGGCCCTATTTTAGGTAGGTCATAGGAGCAGGAAAATTTAGATTAATATCGTTTTTTAATTAGAATATTTAATAATTGTTTTTTAGTAAAAGTTAGCAGTATTTTGATGAGGATATTTAAATTGTATTTTTAAATAAGTTTAATTTGGAGTCCGTTTATCTTGTCCTATATGATCTTGGTTAATTAGTTTATATTATGATTATTATTAATATTGTTCTTTTAATAATAGTAATCCTAATATTTCCTTATTTGATACTCTTCTTATATAATTAAATGATATTAGTTAACTATTTTCCAGTTCCTTCAACATCTTAATTTCCTTCTCACCCACCTCCCTATCCATTCCTTCCCTTTCTCCATTTCCCTCCCACTTCCCTGAACTGTCCTACGTCCCACTTCCCCTTGTGACTCTCATTTCATCAATACTGTTCCACAATGATTAAATTATCGACATTCTCATTATGCGACATTGTCATCCTCAAAATTCTAACAGTAATCTTTCTGGAATTCCAAACAAGCCAAAAGAGGGAAAAAATTGTGCGTAGAGTGCTTCATAAACTAAACAGTTGAATACTACACACACACATATTTTATGTATAAATGTTTATTATCAGTTATGATATTGATAGTAGATCTAGCTCTAACTTTAACTGTAAACAACACTATTATATGGCAATTATCATTAATACTTTCCCATACCATTAAAATCGTTAAACTAGTTAGTTAACATGTTTCATATGAAACTTATTGTTTATTGTTGTATATCATCACTATTATTGTTACTTTTATTGCTACTATTATCATGAGATTATCAACATTATCTGTAGGTAGACCTATACTATTTTGGTTGCCACCTTCCATCATTATTATCAGTGTTGTTTGATCACTATCCGCTAATTCAATGCATTATCTTGCTATGACATTAGTAATAGTGCAGTTCACATGTAACAAATGATCATCTCATTAACAAACGCTGTAACAAAAGAATGACAATATATGGGATATATTTGGGTTAAAGAAATAAATACGTGCTGAGTTCTTCACAAGGGACTGGATGTGTATCTTCTTGTCATGAATTTTTGTATAACATCATATCTTTTAAGTAGGCTGGCTCTTATGCTAAAGAATATGGTTATGGTAACAAATCATGAGCTTTTACTTAATATTCTCGAGTTTGTTTAAGTAATATCCCAATGATTGAGGTCTTAGTTACAAAGATTTAACTCACATGCTGATTAGTAATTAACCCTAGGATTGTTAAATATGTACGTAGTGATAGGTTTAATTTACTAGGTGCACTTTCATTTTAATTATGTTATCATTTTTTTTTTTTAATTTGATACTTTGACAGACGAAATTGAGACAGTAGGTAGTTATCATTTCCCCCTATTTAACTTTTTTTTTTTTGAACACTCCTCTTTAACTTATTTGATATATAAATTAGTTAAATGCATCGCATATAGCTTCATTTAATAGCTTTAATTGTAAACAGTGTATATATTTGCTTTTGAATTCAACTATGATCAGCGTGTAGAATAATTTTGGGGAAATTGGGTTGGGGCAAAATTTAGTGAGAGGGTTAGTCGTTTAGTGAGTGGATTCTAGATAAAATCATGTGCTTACATAAAATAAATGTATTAAATTGGGCTTTGGTCTTAAAGGATTTGAACTAAAATGTGTAGTTTTCACATACTGAAAACAAAACCAAATATGATATGTTTGGATGGAGAGAAAAGTGAGGGAAAAATAAAGGGGAGGGGTTATTAGGAAGAAAAACTTCAAAAAATGGTACTACTTCCGGTTTTAAATATATAAGATATAGTTAGTAATACAATTCACATTATAAATTATATCCTATAGGATGGGAGCAGTAATTTTTATTTATTATTTTTGGGAGTTTTCCTCTTAGTTTTCTTTATCTTCATCCATACATAGGGCAAGAGTTTGTTTAGCATGAGATAAATGAAGAGGCCTGAGGGCGGGGAGAAATTTTAATAAATTAAATTTCAAAATTAGATAAATGAGAGGCAGAAAGATTTTAATTAATTATTATCTTCTAACTACTTGTTTTTAAAATCTTATAACCCTACGGTTATCTATTTGCGTGTTTTAGTAGGGAGATGAAGAATGGGTGAAATATTGAAACACAGGGATTACTATGTGCAGGACTGTATAGGTGCAGGCTAGGGGACGTGGTGGAAGTAGGGGGATTTCACAAGGGGACCCCAAAGTTGAATTTCATATGCAGAAGGAAGCTAATACTGACAATAAACATAGACAAGAACACAGAGAGAGACCTTCAGCTTGTGGTGGAAAGAGGATCGGATCTGCTGAACAAGGAGGAAGCAGAGGTGGTGGATTTCACCAGTTACGCAGACGTGTCGAAGCCTCCAGGGCACTACGTCATATACTGGGAGATCAAAGGCCATGTGGATGACAAGCTCCTTCACAGCTGTTGCACCCACATGGATGCGTCCTTCGTCGACCTTGGCTACGTGGTGTCCCGCAAGACCCACGCCATTGGGCCCCTCGAACTCCGACTCGTCCAGAGAGGCACCTTCAAGAGAATTCTCGACCACTTCGTCGCCAGTGGGGCTGCCCTCGGCCAGTTCAAGACCCCCAGGTGCACCACTAACCCTGGCCTTCTGAATATCCTCTCTGCCTCCACCATTAGGACCTTTCGCAGCACTGCCTATGCTTAGACCCACGCCTCACTATCATTATATCTATCTATTTTCCTTTTCTGATCGTTCATGTCGATCATTCTCTGGCTAGCTTGTATGAGAGTAGAGAATGAGCAACCCTAGCTTGCTCCTCCGTTTGGTGTCTATCGGATCACTGAACTTGATGATGGGAATGACATGGGTTTGATTTGGACGTCTGAATATCTTTTAAAAGAGTCCGTAATGGTTACCATATCTTTTATCTTATCTCTGAACTAGTTTTTTCAATGATATTCTAAGTTAGGGCCGGTCTGGTTTAAAGGGAGGGGAAGAAAGAATATTGATCAAATTATTATTAATAAAAGATTTTTTTTTTGTTGAGAGTGATAAAGTGTATTTTTGGAATATTGTAAATTTTTCATAAACTATTTAATAAAGCTCCCCTCAAACCAAACAAAAGGCCATAAACTTTGATGACTTGTCATTTCTTTTTTTAACAGCTGAAAAAGTCAGTAAGGAGCTAAGCAAGATAGTTAAAATGTTTTAATTTATTATCAATATATTTATATTTTATGTATGTAAAAGAAACAAATGACTAAATGCATTCCCCAACTAAAGTTAGGATTCTTTGGCATGACATGGTTTTCTTTTATCATATGTTTTATAATATGTATATTACAATTTATAGTATTGAATATAATAGAAATTATTATTTCAACAAAAATATTTTTACTTTCTAAAACAAATGAGACAGTTATACTAAAGTGATCAACCTAGAATTGACAGGGCTATTTATGTTTTTTGGAATTATATAGTATATAAGTTGAATTTAATTACTAAAAAATCCAATAACAACTGCGCAGGACAAGTCTTAGTGTAATAAATGAGGAGATGACAATATGTTTTTGTTGTTTGTTTGTGATTGGCACTTTGTAGTTATTAAATTCATTTCTTGGAATCTCATAATAATTATTTCTATATTTTTTTCAATAGATCAAATTTAACACATACTCCTTCTAGTCCTTATTATAAGACACCAACTAACTTTTTTCACAAATCAATAAAAACAGTTAAAGTCAATAAAGTTGTCTTAGAATATAAATAATTTCCAATATTACCCCTATTAATTGCACTAAACTTTAATATTATATTAATTATTACTCTTACCTACTACCCTTATTAATTATGGATAGACATAGAAAAATATAATTAATGCTTATTGGAAACAAGCAAGTACCTTATAAAAAAGACCAAATAAATTTACTAGTTAGTGCATTATAATAAAGACTGGAGAAGTACATAAGAAGAAAAAAAAAAAAAAACCCACACATAAATACCTAAATGTCCCGTTGGCAACAAACAAAACAAAAACAAAAAAGAAGAAGAAGAAGAAGAAAAACCTAAATGTCCCGTGTGAGAACCTGTGACCATACCACTAGGCACTAGATGAATCCAAATATTTTTAGGCACAAGGCTATTTAAGTGTGATTGTAGGTTAGTAATCGATTGAGAAATGGCTACCCCCATAAAACAAAGCAAAAACGCCCAGATTTGTTGAAATAAACAAAAGTCCTTACTTGAAGGGGGTCAACCCTATTATGCCGGAAGGGTAGATTTTTTTTTATTTTATTTTTTCAAAAAAGGTGGTTGTTATGGAATCAAATATTACGCTCATCATAGGTGTGGCCCAACAGGTGACATCTAATACATTTGGGCTTGGAGGCACAAGAGGCCCAACAAGTCCAAACTCTAACCCTAAGGTAGCCTCTATAAATAGTAGGTTAACCTACAAGGTACACATCTTCTAAGCTCTCTCTCAATTGCATATACTGCACACAGAGCACACACACCACCCCCTTGGCTAAACGCCTCCAGTATCATCGAACTACGTGGACTTTGATCCCTCTTCAGGGTACGTAGGCCCTAGGTATCGCACCTAGGTCAAGTCCCCGTGCTTTGTGATCTCCGATCCTCTCGTATCTCATCTATGGATACTGGGGAGAGCTATTTGATCCTATATCCACATCCTAACCCACCTAGGGCTAGAGATTCATGTTCTATGACAGAACATTGGCGCCTACCCATCCAAAGGATCGTTAAATTTTGATTCCCGTGACCTAAGATGGTCAATACAAATACAAGAAGAAGAAGCAGCAATCAAATCCCTTTACGCAAGGAGATCCCATGTCGATGCTTGCGATCTTTTTATTCAACGTTGATGCTTCCAGAAGCCCTACCTTGAAGGCATCACAGATTGAAAATCAACCAATTCCCGGGGCTGGCTCTTTAAAATAAGAAGAAGAGTACCTTTGAAGCCTCACGATCCCTTAGCATGTTTATTTATTTGTAATTGTTCATTGCATATTTCATGCTAAGTTTTGCAAGAAAGAAGAAAAGAGGAGTGCATAAATTGAGGTAACCAAACCCGTCTTCGAAAATCATGTCCAGCTTTAAACATGTAGGAGTATGAGGTACATAAACCCGTTTCCGAAAATCGTGTCGAAGCTAAACATGTAAGAATTCAGGGTAAAGAAACTCGTCTTCAAAAATCATGTCAAAGCTAAACATGTAGGAATCCGAGGTACATAAACCCGTTTCCGAAAATCGTGTCGAAACTAAACATGTAGAATTCAGGGTAAAGAAACCCGTCTTCAAAAATCATGTCAAAGCTAAACATGTAGGAATCCGAGGTACATAAACCTGTTTCCGAAAATCGTGTCGAAACTAAACATGTAGAATTCAGGGTAAAGAAACCCGTCTTTGAAAATCATATCTAATTTATATTCATGCGTGAATCTGAGGTGCACAAACCCGTTTCCGAAAATCATGTCAAATCTAAACATGTATGAAGTCATGGTAAAGAAACCCGTCTTCGAAAATCATGTCAAGTCTGTTTTATACAATTAAATCCACGCTCCTTAATTGGATCTCGGATAGATTGTGGAGTCCGTCCTTACGAAAGAGATGAAGGCGACCCCCGGCAACTTAACTGGGTTAAAATCAGGATCCGTAGAAATAACGGTTAAAACATGCTTCATTTGGGATACTAGAAACCGAGATAAGTCCCGTTTAAGGTTTTGCAGAAACAAAGACAGATATGAATTCCCGATTTAAACTGAATCTAGTTTAAAATCGAGGATCCCGGTAAAGTTTTGAAGGCGGACCCGATTTAAACTGAATCTAGTTTAAATCAGGGATCCATGTGAAGTTAAGAAGACAGGCCCGGTTTAAACTGAATCTAGTGTAAATCAGGGGCCCGCGTTGAGGCGGCAAGTCTATTTTAGATTCCTTTATTAGAATCATGGGGAATTCCAGCTCCTTCCACTTCACCTAATTATTATCTCAGAGCTGGATAATTGTCCGAGTTCGAAGAATAACACATCCTGACAGAACCCTAATCTCTGTGTTAAAGTATATCAATCCGGATCTCTGATAAAGTAAATAACCTCGAATCTCTGTTAAAGTATATCAATCCGGATCTCTTTGATAAAGTAAATAACCCTAATCTCGGTGTTAAAGCATATCAATCCGGAATCTCTTGATAAAGTAAATAACCCGAAATCTCGGTGTTAAAGTATATCAATCCGAAATCTCGTTTCAAAGTATATAAACCCTAATCTCTCTGGGTGGCACGCACGTCCCAGCAACAATACGAGCACCTCGTCCTGGATTTGAAAGTAACACATCCTAAGCACTCGTGCTCCGAACTACCAGCCGTGGGGCAACAGAGTGAACAACGATTTGTTAAGCGGAAAAGCGTGTTATCAATAACCGGCATTAATGCAAAGTGGAAAGTTTAATGCAAGCTCTGACAAGTATCCGAATGAGCACGTTGAACGATTTGCACAAACAAAGAAGTATTTTCCATTTATTGTGATTTGTTTACATGTTATTAAATGCAGAAATATAAACTGCATAATTAACTTAAAAAATTGCTACAAAAGCAAAGTCGGATTCGGGGATCTCTGAATGCAATCAATTAATCTCTGGCAGCTCTCGGAGACTGAACTACCGAAGCTTGAGGGCAACCGTTATGGAATCAAATATTACGCTCATCATAAAATGCAGCCCAACAGTGACATCTAATACATTTGCGCTTGGAGCCAGAAGAGGCCCAACAAGTCCAAACTCTAACCCTAAGGTAGCCTCTATAAATAGTAGGTTAACCTACAAGGTACACATCTTCTAAGCTCTCTCTCAATTGCATATACTGCACACAGAGGACACACACCACCCCCTTGGCTAAATGCCTCTTGATCCTATATCTACATACTAGCCCACCTAGGGCTAGAGATTCATGTTCTATGACCGAACAAATGGTGAACCCTACCCATCCAAAGCGATCGAGTGAAGGGATCACGCTAGCATCGGATAAATTTTGTCATGGCCTTAATTAGGGAAAATCTATCTTAGGGCCCATATTAACAAAAAAATATCAAAAAAAAGCGTTCTAGTATTATTTCATAAAACATTGATAACTAAATCAGTCTCAATAACAACTAAATTAATATTCGTTAACAACTAAATCAATAGCATTAACAACAATATCTTAACAATTTAATCAGTCTCATTAACAAGTAAATCAGTACCCGTTAACAACTATATCAGTCTCATTAACAACTAACACTTTTTGAAATATTACCGTAAAAGGTCTTGAGACCTTTTAACATGGACTTTTTCTTAGTCATTTTTTTATCAATAAGAGATTTTTCCTTAATTTTATGGTAGGATCATCTAGCCCTATTGAATTTTTATAATGAGTGAATAGTACTGGTACGGCTTAATGAGTGAGAATGAGAGAAACTTACGTCTGTCCAAGCTGCACAATCTTTGAGCAAAAAAAAAAGCTGCACAATCATCTCTTTTCCTACTGCTCACCAGTGGCCCCCTTCACTGCTCCAACTATCAATTATGAGCCAAACTGCACAGTGAAAATTGCAGAAAGAAGAAAGCATCCAGATAATAGCCGCCACATAGGGCAATTCCTCATGTACAGCAGTGATATATACAGCAATGGCTTTACTTTAAGGCTGTGGATCACTTATGAGCATAACAAGAAATTTTATTCAAAGCAAGCTAGTAAATGTAGTGAATCAAGTCGTCCGTTATAATTTCAGATTGAGCAAGTCATGGATCAACCACACCCAGTGACACTAATTAACAGGACACCCAACAACGTAACAGCCACTCCACACTGTGGCAGAATTAATGTTGTGACAACTATAATCAGTAACGTTGCCGGAGATGCGTTTCTTACCGGTGACGGCAGCAACAACGCTACGCGATAATCATGAAAAAATACTAGGTTTTAAGACTAAAGATACCTTGTCAGGGCTGAGGTCATGAGGCGGCCGGCCGCGGTTCCACAATGGTTCGAGTCTGGCCGGTGAGCACGGGTTGCTGGTGGTTATGGCGGTTTTGAGACTACCCCGTCGCAAGCGTATGAAAAAAAGAGGGTTAGAAAGAGAAGACGAAAATCCATCTAACTAGGTCCATATCTTTTGTTTTGGCCAACGAAAACTTCATCATTACAGGAAACAAATCAAAGACATACAAGTTTTCAGGCTTAAACAAACAGATGGATCAGGACCGAACATACAATGACACTAAGAAAACATTTGAGTAACCAACGGATAGAGAATAGAAAAGAAAGAAATTGACCATCGATCCCGGTGCAAGCAACTCGTCCTGCCACCGTGAAGGCAGAAACTGCAGATTTTGAATCTCCAGCTAACGCTAACAGAGATGCTAGACACGGAGGATCTAAAGGTGTAGACAACCACTCCCCCTTCGTAGAACAAACTGCTAGAAAACCAGTCGCTACAATGCTTTGTGTAGGGACCAAAGCGACAGAAACGTTCACACTCGATCTGACCATTAACAAGGAGTACTGTATGTAATCATGTTAGCAATCTGCCAATCTCACAACCTTTTTTCCTCATCGTCCGCATCACAGTCCCTCTCAACTCCTACAAGCTTCATGGATTCACTAATGGGTTGAGACAAAAACAGGGCTTTCTGAGCCTGAGCTTTGGGCGAAAGGGCACACTCAGCTGATATTTTGTTATAGAAGGCAAGAATAACTTCACCGTCAAGATTTGTTCCGACAATGCCACGGCCAGGTCTTCCATTCCGAGTGTTGAAAGACCCATCAATATTGATTATTACTTTGGGAACCTGACACGGCCAGCGAAATAGCCCATGTAGGATTAATTTCAGCCAGATTTATTCAGAATTGGCAATAGTTTCCATCTTCATCATCCAAACCAATTATTCAACCTCACTGCACGGACATAGGGAACAAAGAAGGCGCTCCCCGTTTTCTTCTTCTAAGCACACAGTGCACACTGGACATAACCTGTTTGAGTCACACTTTTATTTTGTTCTTTTTCGGAAGAAAAAAAGTTATTAAAAAAAAAAGTGTTTACTTGCGGAGCAGTATTAAGCTTTCAAATCTTATTATACACAGTTGTTTTTGGAGCCTGGAAGAGCTGTCGGGTGCTTGTATGTGTAGGATACCATACCATACCACTAATCCCAATCTTTCTCATGGCTATCTTTGTCAGCAGATTTCGTCGCTGGCCATTTGGAACCAGACTCCCTACTCAACTTTTGGGTAGCATCAGTGAGGGGAGCCCTTTTCATACGAATCATCTAGATTTAATTTTTGTTACTGTTGATTTTTAAATAAAAAGTATTATAATAAATAAAAAATCTAAAATAAAGATAATGCACGTGTGCGAAAACAACTTGTCACCACCCATTGAAGGCTTGGTGTATAAACAATCATCGGCAGCTATATTAGTCTCTTAAACCTCCAAAATTAGAAGTGACAATAAAAAAGTTGTCGATTTTGAAACCTACCAAATAAGGCATACATCTTTATAACCATCAGAAAATTCACAGCACTATTGCTCCATCTTAAGGTAAAGAGATAAAAATCCTAACTTTAGAAAATATAAGAAAAATGATATTTAACAGACAAAAGACAAAAGATTCACAACACGTGTGTGAGGGGTATTTTTTAATTTTTAATAATCTTAAACAATCTAAATTATACTACTAAATTTTATCATGGGAGCTAAGCAGAGGATAGGCTCTCTTCAGTCATCCCCTTGTGGAACAGTTATATAAATGCGGCACTGACACGTACAGCGAGGCTGCCCCCCGGGGCTAGGCCAAGCCTACGACCTAGCTGCTTCTCACTTCAGTCATTGCAAGTTGCAATACCTGGGGAATCTGAATTGTCCGTACAGAAGGTTTTGCTTTTGACATTTTTGTTTTCAATATTATGCTATGATTCTATTTATAAGTCTATTTTGACCAAATAAATGAGATTGTGACAATTTTATCCATATCATTGTACCAATGAAAATAGAGAAAGAAGAAAAAGTTAAAAGGGATCCATTCATAAATGAGGATAAAGTTGAAAATTTACCCTATAATCATTGAGCTACCTACCTCTCATTGATATGTGTAATTTGGTCAAAAAATACTTTTAAATAAGACAGAATAGTATTTGAAGTTTTTGGGATAAGTAGAGCTGGGAATCAAGGCCGGGCCGGGCCGTGAAGGGCCAGGGCCTAACAGGGCCGGCCCTCCAGGGTATGAGATAAGAAAAACATATGTTTTTCAAAGCCCGGTCCAAGAGCACCAGGGTCAGGGCCGGCCCTCTAGGGCATGGAAATTACTATTCCAAATTTTAATTAATTTTCCTCTAATTTTTTTAAAGAAATATAATTAGTAAATTAGAATCATCCAACAAATAAGCACAATCACTCATTCATAATCAAAAGCAAACTATGTTCACAAATAACTCACATAAAACATAAGAAACATACCACTAACTACTAAGAGACATTAGTATGATGATTATTATTGTAACAAATAATTTAATTTGTTAAACATAAGAATAATTTTATTTGCAACAAATAATAAACCAAATCATAAAATTAGAGTATAATTATTATGTATTTGTAGTTAAATGGATAAATGACTTTATAAAAAATACAAAATATATATAAATTAATAAATAAATAAAACTAAAGTGAAAAAGGCTTGCAGGACTGGCCCGAGGCCCTCCAGGGCCGGCCCGTTTAAGCCCAAGGCCCTCTAGGGTCAATTTCAAATATCTCGTCTATTTTTCAAGCCCGACCCTTGACGGGTCAGGGCCTAAACAGGCCGGCCCGATGGGTTCGGCCCGATTTCCCGGCTCTAGGGATAAGGGTGTTAAAAAGGGAGTTATTTTGTACTGTTATCTTAATTAATTTTGATAATTAGTTAATTAAATATGTTCAATTAAAAATATACGTCATTTATGTTATTTTTGTTTAAAATATAAATTTATCTCAGAAATTCATGTATTGTTTATTTCTTTTTCTTTTTTTAGAGTTTGGTTTAAAATTTTTGGGATAAATTACACATTAACAAAAAGACATGGATGCCATGTAGATTACCAGCTTAACATATTTGCTCAATTAATGGTCAGAATTAAATGAGACAATGAGCAGGTAGAATTACTCATTTTGGACCTTTCTAAGACAAAATTAGTCCAAAAAAAACTTACTGGTAAAATACCCCACAATCAAAACTCCTAAAGCAAAATTTAGGCTGCCAAATTTCAAAACGTGGTCAAATTACTTTTCCGTATTCTCCCATTTTACCCCCGGGCGTGGTTATTGGCTCCTCTCTTTATCATATTAATGACAAACAACAGTTTTTTTTTAAAAAAAAAAAAATCCTTTTAAGGTCTTAAAAACTAAAAAAATGTCAAAAATATCTCAAGAAAATTTTGATGTAAAAAAGGTTTTATTGACAACTCTTTCGATAGGGTGTTGACAGATCCATCTATGAGTTTTAACAACTTCTTAAGACTTTTTTTATATCAGAATTTTCTCTGTGCCTTTTTTAATATTTTTTTGGTCTCTTAGAACCTTAAAAGGATTTTCCTTCCCCCCCCCCTAAAGGATTAATGCTTATGTAGCATGACAGTATATTAAATTAATTAAAAACTCATCACTCTTGTTACATGATGCTTTTAACTATGATTACAAAAGGAGGGAGAAAAATATGAAAATCCATATTTAAACATTAATTACTTAAATAAAATAGGTTAATAAGCATTAATGTTTTCAAATGAATCAGAGTATTATGGACCAAAGAATTTTTATAAACATCACTAAATATAAGCTTCAAATAACCAAATCGTAAATTAAACCATTCAAAAAATTGGTTAAAAACAATAAATATGTAAAAATGTTCATCTTATTTTCCTAAAACACCCTTATTCTTGGAAAGTGTAGGTGTGAGAAAGAATGAGTGGAAGAAGATGGGATAGGCATTTGATGCTTATCATTACAATGAGCAATGAAATTGGTTCTAGAAAAAAAAAAAAGAAAAAAAAAAGAGGAGAGACAGGGAGTGAGAAAAATGATGTTAGAGAGATGTGTAAATAATTAGGAGTAAAAATGAGGAAAAAACTTTTCTCCTTACTTTTATAAATTTATGGTAGAATATGGTAATCCCTTGTCGTGAAAACCTTATCAGGCTAGATCAGATCAGATGTGGGTCATAGGCTTTTCTTTAATATTATAATCCAATAATTGGGTGGCTGCCCCTAACAGCCAACATGGTAATTTCCAGCATCATCAATTATTTGCAGCTACCCCTCTTCGGGTTCAACTAGCAAAGGGATCGGACTTCCTCACCTTAAGGGAGGAGATTCAATCCCTGTGTTGGTCGAGGCGCTGAGGGAGGCATCCTAGGGGAAGCAGTGGAAACGCTGGTAGAGGTGGAGGCATGTGTACTCTCTGTCCAGTATGCCCTGTGAACTGGGCTCCAAGCGCCCTGCCCTTGGATTGTGGGTAAGCCCAACCCCTTTCCTAAAATTTTTATAACAAAAAAATAATAATAATTATTTGCAGCTTCCCAAACCATAAACTTGGGCCCACACCCCAAGGATTTGCTCGGCAAATTAACCGGGGAAAAAAACCGAGATACTATAAATAGGAAAATAAAATACCAAAATGTTATAGGATGAGGGATATGGGATATTTACTGAAATACTACATTTAAAAAGATGATTTTCAAATTGTGTTTTTCACTTCTCTCTCTCTCTGTCACATCGCCTAGAAACCCACCATTAATGTGTTGCTTTTAAAAAAATATGGATTACATTATTAACTTATCCATTTAAAATAAGAGAAGTAGCCAGACGTGAAAAAGAGGTAAAAGGGTAAAAGTAAGGCCTTGTGTTCTGGTGTAGAACATAGATTGTCTAGCCCTGAGGGACTAGGATGTTGATGTTGATTGGGACTTGACCTAGGAGCGATTCCTAGGGCCTACGTACCCTGAAGAGGGATCAAAGTCCACGTAGTTCGAGGATACTGGATGGCTGTTAGCCAAAGGGCGTGGGGTGTGTGCTCGTGCGCAGTATATGCAATTGAGAGAGAGCGTAGAGATAGAAGATGTGTACCTTTAGGGTTTAACTCGTATGTATAGAGTGTACCTGTTGGTCTTGGGCTCATGGGCCCTCTATTTGTGATAGAGATTTCCCTTGATTATCTCCTTGATTATAGGTTGGTTATGATCTCATCTGATCTGCTGGCGATCATGATAGATCCCCCTATTATTGGGCCGCATCGCTAATGGGCCTTATATAAAATCCGTAACAGATGCCCCCCAGCCCGGTAGTTCAAGGTTTTGGACTGCCGGGGTGTACGATGTCTTGACTGGATCGTCCGAGGTGTTGCCCATCTCCTGACGTCTGCGTCGGGTTAGGACTTGTTGAACTCATTTCCCTGGGTACGTGGTAACGTTGCAATGTCCGATGATCCGGGGCGGCGTACTGCGTCTCGTGAAGTATCGTGATGACGACCGACGGCCGATTACCGACGGCCGAAGGGAGACCGAGGTAATGAACTCCGGCCCTAGGAAGGCCGTGGTGAGAACCAACGTCCTAAGGGTCCGAGGTGGTAGACAACTGGCGTGGTCGAATGATATTGCCGGGATTGTATTCCCACGGCCTGAGGATCCGGATTACTAATCGTGGGCCTCAGATTAATTGGTATGACTGAAAGTGCCGGGGTGAGGACCGTGGTTCATGGATCTGCCGGGGTGAAAACCGCGGCTCATGGATCCTGGATGGTCCGTTGTGGCCCCAACGTAATTTCAGGCGGACCAAGGTACCGGGGTTGTAGCCCGGTGTCTGATGATTCGGGATGATTGGGTGAATACCGCGTGACTCTTGGGGAGTACCCTCTGATTCTGCCATGATTACGTGTGACACCTGGCTTTCGTGGATTGGATTTCGTCCATCCAGCTTACTTTGCTTTCGTAGCCATTTATCCGTGCTAATTGTCTGGTTTATATTCTGTTTGTGCAAATCGTTCAACGTGCCCATTTCGTTATCCACTCTGTTGCCCCCAGCTTGGTAGTTCAAGTCTTTGAGTTGTCGGGATGTTAACCAGGTTCGGTGTAACCGGGGTCCGCCCCTTAAAATTCATGCGGAGTCGGGGTTTAAACCAAATATGGTGTAACCGGGGTCCGCATTTTGCTTCCAAACTTTTTGACGTTGCAGAAATAAAATTCGCATTTCAGTCCCTCTGCAAAACCTTTTAGGAGTTCCACTTAGGTCCCTGTAGGAAACCTTTTAAGAGTTTCACTTAGGTCCCTGTACGAAACCTTTTAAGAGTTTCACTTAGGTCCCTGTACGAAACCTTTTAAGAGTTTCACTTAGGTCCCTTTACGAAACCTTTTGAGATTTTCACTTAGGTCCCTGTACGAAACCTTTTGAGAGTTTCGTTTAGGTCCTTTTATGAAACCTTTTGAGATTTTCTTTTAGGTCCCTTTATGAAACCCACTTGAGATTTCGTTTAGGTCTCTTTATGAAACCTTTCAAGGTTTGCGCTTAGGTCCCTATGCAAAACCTTTTAAGATTTGCACTTAAGTCCTTTGATGAAACCTTTTGGAGATTTCGTTTAGGTCCTTGTACGAAACCTTTTGAGATTTTCGTTTAGGTCCCTGTGTGTAAATCTGAAGAGCCGCCAACCTTTATCGTTACGACATACACAGATGGCAGAATTGAAAAGTCTGGGTTCCCAATGAGAAAAGATGGCTCAAATCTGGGTTCCCAAGAAGAGAGGATGAGAATCCTGCTCAAATTTGGGTTCCCAAGAAGAGAGGATGATGATCCTTTATTCCATATTGCTCAATTACCCGCATCTAAATTTATACCAGAATTGAAAAGTCTGGGTTTCTAGGAGAGAGGATGACGATCCTTGAGGAGGGAGGATGAGAATTCTGCCTACTATCTTCTCATCATGTGAATTCATGAAGAAACAGAAAAAGAAAACCCATGAGAATAGGGCATCTAGATTTATACCTGGGTTTCTAGGAGAGAGGATGACGATCCTTGAGGAGGGAGGATGAGAATCCTGCCTACTATCTTCTCATCATGTGAATTCATGAAGAAACAGAAAAAGAAAACCCATGAGAATAGGGCATCTAATCCTTCATTCCACATTGCTCAATTGCCCAGCTTATCTGATACACACCCTTCATAAAAGAATTTCCAAAGAGAGATCTCGTTGCTCAAACAACAATGGTTTCTCTGAATCCCTTCAAAGGCTGCTACGATTCTTGATTTTGTTGCTGTGTATTTTCAGGAACTGCTCGTGCAAAGGCATCGGACTGCTGCTTCTGGTATTGACCATCTTTGGTCGTAGGAATCGAAATTTATCGAGTCCCCACGGTCGGCGCCACTGTTCTGGTGTAGAACACAGATTGTCTAGCCCTGAGGGGCTAGGATGTTGATGTTGATTGGGACTTGACCTAGGAGCGATTCCTAGGGCCTACGTACCCTGAAGAGGGATCAAAGTCCACGTAGTTCGAGGATATGTACCTTTAGGGTTTAACTCGTATGTATAGAGTGTACCTGTTGGTCTTGGGCTCATGGGCCCTCTATTTGTGATAGAGATTTCCCTTGATTATCTCCTTGATTATAGGTTGGTTATGATCTCATCTGATCTGCTGGCGATCATGATAGATCCCCCTATTATTGGGCCGCATCGCTAATGGGCCTTATATAAAATCCGTAACACCTTGTTTATTAAAACGATTGTGAGTGATGGAAAGGAAACATAACAAGGTTCCCTCGCAAAAAACGTGTTTGGGGCGCTGCTCTCCCAAGAAGATAACTTCCGCCTCTACCAATGTTCCCTCAAATGTGGGAACCTTCATTCCATCTGAAAATGGAGGGAAAACTTAAATCTTTCGAGAGAGTGAAATCATCTGACGAAATTGCCCCTGAAATCTTCTTCTTCCTGCTTCTTCTTCATGACCGCTTGCTTCGATGCTTCAATGGCAAGCACACCAAAACCCACCGACCCTCCTTGAAAAAGTCAAGCGGCCTCCAATTTGACGACTCCAATTTGACGATAAGTCAAGCAACTCTTTCAAATTTTGCCGACCCTCTTGCTTTGATTGTGTCTCATTGCTCAGATTGAAGGTGGAATAGAGGTAAGTTGCAATGGGTCTTCATTGTTTGGTGTTTTAGTTGCCTCTTAGTAATGTTTCTCGATGCCCTATTGCTTCTATGGTGCGATAGTATGTTTGTGGGTTATGGTGAGTGAGGAAATGTTAAATGAAAGAGGCAGCTAGAATACATAATGAAATAGATTTCTTCCCCTTTACATGTGTCTTTACTTGTTTGTAGAATATAGTTTATGTGTTCTGGTGGTCTGGTTTTCTATCTATAGGGTTGTGAAATTGTTTATATAAATCTAAAGCCACTGTCAGATTTTACGTTCAAACGTAGGCGATTGGGTGCCTATTACTTTCGAAACGTTCGAACAAACAAAGAGTTTCTTTTAATTGTGGTTTAACTCTTATTGCCATGGTGTACCTTCAGTTTTACATCTGCACCTTCACGCTATCTAGTTTAGGGTTTGTTTATATCCCATTACAAAAACAAAAAGAATCATTCCACGATTGTTTTTCTAATTTAGGGGCATTTTATGGTGGATGAAGAAGAGGCGCCAGTGATGGTGGTGTGATGCAAGAGGGCCTCGGCGATGGTGGATGAAGCAGAGGTGCTAGCGATGGTGGATGAAGAAGAGGCTTGACGATGTGAAGGAGAGGCATCGGCAATGTGAAGGAGAGGGCAGAGACGAGAGTGAGGAAGAAAGACAGAGATGAGATCGAGGGAGAGGTGTGGTGGTTTTATTTTTCAGGGGTATTATAGGTATGTTACTTTTCATTCCCACTTAACCAACTTCATACCAAACATTTTATTTTCCCTCAATTTAAGTTTCATTCCCATATCTACCAAACGACTCAACTTTTTAAGTTCCCTTTTAATCTTCCTCTCCATTTCTTCCTCTCCTCTAAGTTATTTTCCCTCCTTAAATCTTCCTCATATCAAATGGGGCCTAAAAGAGGGGGAGGTCTTAAAAAATAAACGGCTTGTTTCAAGGAAATGTGATGAGAGAGAGATAAAGAAAGAAGAAATCATTCTTACCAAAAATAATTCCTTTGAAAATCATTCCGACCAAGAATGACTTCTTTGAAACTCGTTTTTGGCAAGAACGATTTTAAGTGTAGTATTTTAGTAATACTTTTTTGGGAAAGTATTTCTCAAGTCAGTTATCTTCAGTGAACCAAAAACTATATTATTTTGGATTAATGAAAGGTGTTTGCGTAATTTCGCACCCTTCATTAATTCATCTAAAATTACGGAAACACCATTTATTAATCCAAAATGACGTAAGTTTGGGGGTTACTGGAGATAACTTATCTCTAGTAACTGAAGAAATTCTTTACCCATACTTTTTATCCTATAACATTTTGGTATTTTATTTTGCTGTCTATGGTATCCCAGAAAATTTCTGGATTTGCTCCTATTCCCTCTGCACCCCTTAGGTCCTCCCTTCTATATGCCAGCCTTCCTCATTTTTGTATGCGACACTGAAAGAGGATAATAATGATAATAAAACTCAAATTTTTTATTTTATTTTTTAAAATTTGGGATCATCTATGAAAATATCTAATGAAAGGATGTTGTTTGTAAATGAGATATAAAGGCGGTAGCATCAAAAAAATTGTTTTGGTTAGGCCTCATTATCTACATCCCATTTTATTAAGAATATTTTTAAGACAATTGACGCACTATGAAGTTAATTTTTTTTCCCAGGCTCATCAGTGATTCATTTTAGCATGGGCTCACAAATATATAACTCAATACATTCGTTCACTAACATCCATGATTTTTTTCCCGAGATCACCCAAAAGAGAATCAAACGCAAATGTGATGATATGACAATTGACAACATTCAAACCAAGTCGTCAATTTCTAATTGGCACTGACTTATAAGGCGTTACAATATAGTTATCACATTACGAGCTGTTCTTAAGGTAACTCGATAATTTGCGGTTGATCCAGATGCCTTCCTCTTCGGCTTTTATACTTGTCACTTGATCATTGAGATGAACATGCCTAACATCATCGTTCAATCTTCATTTCCTTTGACCAAGCAACTTTCCTCTTCCATTCCCTCCCGACTCCCATCAAATCCGTTATTGCTCCAATACTATATTTTTCTTCTTGAGGTGCCAACTGCCAAGTTCATATGTGTCTGGGTTTTGAAAGCTCATAAGGTTAGAGGCAGTAAATTTTGAATGGGCGGTAGAAGTTGTTTTTCCAATATAATTTACGATATATGAGGTAAATTTGTGAGAAAAATTTTGTCTCTACATGAACATACTTCTTTTACGCCAATTCACCTTTCATATATTTGGGCTAATTAAGTGCCTCTTTGAATTGGCATCGTGTAAAAGTACATTCAGGTAAATTGAAATGAAACTCTCTTATAACCGGGAGAGGCATGCAAGTGATGCAACCCTTTGGTTCCGTGAAAGATGGGGACTGTGGCCCGTGAAATCCTGGGCCTCCGCAGACATCATGTGACGTACAGCATCTCGAAGATCTTCACACAGTTCATAGATGGCCGAGTCCCTATCTCTGCACGTGAGCTCGCAGTAGCAATAAACATGTCGGATTCAGCTCCATTATCTGAAGAATTCATGATCGTGGAAGCGTAAAGGTGAGCGTGCCATTATTTACTGTTGTGTTACCCACTTGAGTTTCCCCTTTAACCTCCTTAGCTTCGAGTCCTTGTTTTCCTGTCCTCACACTCACAGTTCCTCAACCTTCATTGTCAACTCCCTCTGTCCCCAGCATGGGATCTTGACAAAACTCTAGTACCTCTCTGTCTTTGCGTCGAATGTGTGGAGTCTAAGAAGGTGGGACATGGAGCTATCTCCAGCGATGGCAACTTCGAATTCCCAAAGAGAAGGAGCATTGGAGGCATTTCGATAACTCTCTGAGCGATGTTTCCTTTGGGTTCGTCGCCACTGCCATTCTCATTTCTCTGTTTCTTCTTCTAGCTGTCTTGGAGAGGTTTCTTCGGAAAACATCAGCGGCTGAATATGCTGCTCCAACTCCGACGACGAATCTCGAACACCAAATGTTGTTTCATGCAAAATTCCTGCTTCCATCTCCCAAGGTGACCTTTCCCTTCCTGCCTCTTATTATGATAGAAGAATCATGACTTGTCTTTGGCTTCCCTTGTTGGCTGTTATCAAAACAAATAATGTACATTACGTGCTTGCCTCGTTTAAGTCTCAAACGTGCTGACTATTAAGGTAATGATCTTAGGAGTTCCACTAATTATTGGGACCTAATTAGTAAGTACAAACTATGTGACTGCGGGCCATGATTCATACATTTAGTAGCGTTTCTAGCAGGGTTGCTTTTGTCTCACCTAGAAAGGATGTAAAAATCCCAAAGGGAACTTAGGTTAGTTGTTAATTTGTTAATTACTTTTCATGGATGACAATTTTAAATGTTAAAGGAAAATCTTCCTTGCGTGGACAATTTTATCTGCAGAAGTTTTAATGAGGTACCTCAGCCTTCGGGCTCCAAGCAGGCAGAATGTAAATTTTCCCTCTACTAGTAGTCTGCACGTGATTCACTTATTTCTGTTAGGCAATTAGCTTCTTTCTTTTATATTCTGTCATAGGGATTAATCTTCACCTTTTAGGTGCATTTGTTTCCCCTCTCTGTGTGTGCTTGATCTGCCAAGCTTTTGGATGCAAAATGAGTGTGTTTGTGCCTTGATGTCAGATATCAAAGCATGTTTGAGCAAAAAAAAAGATATCAAAGCATGAGAGAGGTGTGTTTGTGTTGATGCCTGGGGAGCGAATTCCAAGATTCATTGCACATCCTGCTGCTGCGCCATGTCCCCCCAGAGCCCATGCATCATCACACCATTGAATGACGCCCTATAGAGTAGTCACTCACTCACTCCTCATTTCTGTACTAGCATCTCTGGTCTCAGTGGTGACCCCTTTGAAGTGTGGTGCTGGAATAATCCGAAGCAATTACTCCTCCTTTCTCTCTGCTGCAGCATGTAGTCAGTCAGCCACATATCATTTGTCAGTGTTTAAACTAATGCCTCTCATCTGATCAAACCCCTCTATCATGCTTCATCATTTCGACTGCCTCCATGCAAAAGTATTTCGGAGAGGCAAACATTATGTGAGCTTAATAATTGCAATTTAACTCTCTTTGGCAGAAATGATATAGCAGAATCGCCTAGCATTGAATCAAAACCTGCTGAAGAAGCGGCAATGACACTTAAAAATAACTTCAAATCATAACGGATGAAGTGGTGAAGACAGAGAATTTGCTGTGCCCGGTAAGAAAAATTGAAACAACGATGAAACAAAACTAACATGGTTCCACTAACGAACACAAGAGAAGCCGTTATCATTATTGAACTACTACCTATATATATACATTGTTGCATGAAAAAACCAAACTTTTCCAACGAGCAGAACGATTCACCCAGCAAAGAAATGCACAACAATGATCAGGAGATTTGTGACCAGCTACGCAAGGGCGTGGGGCTTGAGGCCCCAATCATCTTAGCATTCTGCATATTGTGGAAAAGTCTGTCAAATGTTACAGTATACTCCTATATTTTCTAAAATGACTAGAAATAAATATAGTAAAGCCTATAATTATGTGTGTGTTTTTTCTTTTCTCTCTTTGGTTTAAAAAAACTGTGACTCCTTAATTTAGGGGAATCCATGCTCACAAATGACATAGCGAAGGATTTGAGTATTGGTTTATTATTTTGGTGAGGCCTACAAAACATTACTCCTCCAGTTGTTAATATAAGCCTATAATTCGTGTTCTCTCTTCATCACTTGAGAGAACACGAATCCATTATAATGATCCGATAAAATAAAATGATGAATTGGAGACAAATTAGTGGCCTATGGGAAGGTGAAAATTATATGGGGGCAATTTTCTTGGTATGGGAAGATTCTACCCAACTTTGGTCCTAACAAGAGTGGCTTTGTTCTGGACATGGTAGCCCTACAGGAAGAAGACAATGCTCAGCGACACCGAGAGACAAAAGAAGTCTCTTTGTCCTCTCCCATCCCTGTAAAATAAAACAAGACCCTATTTGGAGCACCACTTTCCAATTTTCCATTTTTCTTTTCCCCATCCCTAGACAATAAACAGGGTAAACGACCTTTTTTTTTTTTTGGTCAAGAGTAAACGACTCAAAAGCAGTAAAAGAGGAAATCCTTTTGAATTCTTGGCCCTCATTCTAACAGAAAATGCACCGTTACATTATATTATACTACTACTATATTTTATTATTTACAACAGCGACTTGCAAGCTAGGAATCCCCCAATCGACTGCACGGCAAAACACAAACTTTTTAACCAACACTTCTTGACCAAAATTAAAAAACAAAAATAAATCTCGAAAGAAAGCAGGCCATGTGATATGCTTGGAATACGTGCTTCCAATATCTAAAGAAAAATAAAGCACTCCATGGAAACATGGGGATTCTCGAGAGACTCTCGTGGAACGCCGTCGTTTCCCTCCTCCATTTTCTCACTCCCGTTATTCTCAGTCTCTACCGCCTTCCCCGGCGGTGGCAACTGCGGACCGTTTCCTCCCGATGGCTTTAGCTGACTCCGACCACCGGCATTTACCCTGCCCTGGTTCAACCTTGTAGACGGTGACCTCGATCGCCTTCCGGATTTCTCGCCGGCGTCTCTGCGGACTCCAGCGGACCCCACGTTAGGCTTTCTCGTGGTCGTTTGACCAGATTCCCTCCCACGAAAAGCCTTTGGATTCCCCTGACTCCTTTTCTCCGGCGAAGGCTCTGCTCTCCTCGCCGGAGATTTGGACCTCCGCTCTCTAGCACTGGTACTGTCGACGGGGTAAGGACGCTTCCTGGGTGCGCTTGACGACGGAGACCGAATCGACCTCTGACATGTTGCTTCTCTGCTGCTTCGTTTACTCGTCACTTCGTCTTCTCTCTTTTCTCCAATCGTGGCTGTGGTGGTGGTCGAAAAGCTCTCGGTGACACTGCACATTTCTGAAGGCTGAGACACCTCGGAGACCTCCTCCTTGGACTCGAATTTCTCAGGCAGAGTTCGAGCGATGGGCATTTGAATCTTGCTCGGTTCCAGGGAGAATGGAACTTGGGGCGTGGAGAAAACCTCTTGCGGGTCGTCGAATTGAAACTTGTCATCTTGAGGTTGAATGGTGAGCATTTGTGTGTTTCTTTCCGCTCGAGATTTGGAGATGGGCGTTTCGGAGAGAACCTCTTTGACAGTTTCCTCTTCAGCTGCAGGTGGGGATCTGCTTTCTAATTCAAGGGTGGCATTGGACTTGTGCACAGCAGATCTGGGGTGGAGGTGCTGGTTTTTGAGGCCATCTGGGTGAGGCTTCGAGGAATCGACAGTGCTGACGCAGCAACCCATTTCGGATGAAATCGGAGAGATTTCAGAAGAAGGGGTTGATAAATTGCATAGCTGGGTGGGAAAGTGATGGAATAAATCTAACGGGTAAAGTGGCGGTGCATTGTTTGTTGGTGGGGAAGAGAGAAAAGGATAGTAGTGGGGGAGGGGAAACGGGAAACCAGAGACTCAGAGAGGGCAGGGGCGGAGCAGGTTATTGTCTGATGTACTGAATTTGTAGGTTACCCAACTGATGAGGCTGCACGTTGCAGTGGGGCATCCTATGAGGTCTGAGGCATGCTTGCTTTTTTTTTTTTTTGCTTTTTTTTTGGGAAAATCATTTTCAGGGCCCTTGTAACATTGACAATCCTAAAAAAGGTCCCAAGATTCTGGCAATCCCAAAAAAGGCTCTAGGATCTTTTCTGGGATTTTCAGAATTTTGGGTGAGTTGTTAACGGGGTTAATATAGTTGTTAACGAGCTACTGATATAGTTGTCAAATGTACTGATTTAGTTGTTAGCAAAAGTGTTGTTAATGGAGCTGATTTAGTTGTTAAAGACCTCCCGTTAACAACTATATCAGGCTCGTTAACAACTCACCCAAAATTTTGAAAAATTTCAGAAAAGGCCCTGGGACCTTTTTTTAAGATTATTAGTGTAAAATGGGCCCTGAAATGGATTTTCCTTTTATTTTTTTCGACCTTGATCTTCAGCTTTTTCTTGCCAACGAATACTTCGTGCGTACTTGGGATAACGGGGTAAAAATGACTTTTTCTAAATGTATTTTTACAAACAGAAGTGATTTTTTCTAAATGGGTTATTATTTAGAATAGCTTTAAAAAGATAATTGAGATGAAAAATAAATAAAAATGACATTAATCTTATTGAATACTACCTCCGGTCCTAGATAGATATAAGACATGTTTTTGTAGTATAGTTTGCACTACAAAATATACCTTGTATTTAGAAGTAAGGAGTACTATCTATATATATATTAGTTGTATAAATTGTGAAATAAAAAATTTAAATTTGATATTTGATAAAAAAATTAAAAACTCTAAAGTACTTAATTAAAAATATTCTAATAGATAAATTAGAATCCATACAAATATATATTTAACAGTATATTACTTTTTGGATCACATATCCTTAACATTTTTCTTTCAAAGTTAAAAAGAATCATGCCAGAAAAAGAAAAAAATAACTTCTATCAAAAGTGACTATTTTCACAAAGGGCCATCAATTTTTGAAGTTTTCCCAGATCCAAGTTAACTTTTTCTTCTTCTACTGAGATTATATTACTGTTTGATAGGTCTGTGGCTGTTGCAGAACTTTACCAAACAGAACCTTACCTTTACCCTCATCACTTCATGTCCGATATCCTACATTGCAAATTGTAAATCTAATGTATGAAAAGGGCCCTTCTCGCTGTCTAATGTATAGAAGGATCATGGTTGAAATATTACGAGATTCAACCAGAAAAATTAAATGAAGCGAATCTTAACAAATCAAAGTTCTGATTATTTATTGAGTAAATACCATTTTTGGTCCCTGAAATAACACGCGCTACCCATTTTGGTCGCTGAGTAAAAAAAATGTCATTTTTAGTTCTTAAACAGTAAAAAAAAGGTCACTTTTAGTCATTTTAGTCATTTTTTGTGGGCATTTTAATCCCTCACAAAATTCCCAAAAAAATCATTTTTAGTCCCTAAAAAGGACCGAAATGACATTTTTTTTACTCAGGAACCAAAATGGGTAGAGCGTGTTTTTCCAGAGACCTAAAATAGTATTTACTCTTATTTATTTCCCATTTAAAATGAGTATTTTAAATATTGACACAAAAAGTCAATGTTAGTCTAAAATATAAAATACAAGTGAGAAGTTTTTTTCTCCCAGCAAATCATAAATTAGATTTATATATGGAACAACTTCGTGTCTTCACTGGAATAAAAATCAGAGTGCTCCAAAGATTAATTCTTCTTTCAGCACTCGTCGTGGTCTTTTACTGCATTCCAATTATCTGGTCGATCTATTGATTTAACGTAAAGAATGTAACATCTCATGAATGATCTTGTGAAGCCTCTGAGTTGATCATATAATATAAAATCTAGTGTGTGTTTTAGTTACTTTTTTTTTTGGGGGTCAAAAAACTATATATATTATTACTGCAAACTGGTGCAATACATGAAAATAAACTAAAGATGGAATACAAATAAAGCCAAATCAAATACAACAAAATAAGTCAAATACAAAAACAGTTAATCACTGTACATTAAAGATTTAAGAGTAGAAGTCGAAGCATAGACAGAACCGGCCTTCTCGATATCCAAGGTTAGAAGTGACGTGAAAGAAAGTGTTGGTTGTAAAACCTACTCTAACGGGCACACCTCCTTATAAGCATTAGCTGCAATTAGAGCAGCTGCACAGATACCCCGACTTGGGGTAAAGATCAAAGAAAATCCAACCTCAGAAGGAAGAAAACTCATAATATCCTGAAGAACACTTCTGCTCCTCTGTTCAAGCAAATATGGTGACCTCGACTGAAGGAAACTAGAGTAACCAGATGAAGCAAACTAGAGTAACCAAAGAGTAGAAGAGAGAAAATGGATCTGTGTGTATTAATTGATAATCGACGTACAAGCCTGAGAAGATATATATAGACTGAATACAAAAAAGCAAACAAAGTAAAGTAAGTGTGTTGTGTCTTCTAGTGAGTCCTAGTGTACACGTGGGTGTAACAAGATGCTAACAGATATCTAACAGACTTGCCAGCTGTACCAAGCTCCTGTACTAAGCTTATCTCAAGCTAACAGTAATACAACAGCTAATACAACAACATATGCTAACATTCCTTATACTACTTATTTTTCTGATTACAACAAACGTTTAAGCGATCACGAAATGGTAAGAACATAGTCTTGCCCAGAGGCTTGGTTAGAACATCTGCTACTTGATCATTAGAGGGTACATATCCAATCTGGAGCTGGCCTGCAGCAACTTTCTCCTGAAGAAAGTGGATATCAATTTCAACGTGTTTGGTTTTGGAGTGTAAAACTGGATTGGATGCAAGAGCAATGGCTCCTGAATTGTCACACCAAACAATGGGAACTTGAAGAAGGAGCACATGCATCTCCTGAAGCAACTTGACTACCCATACTACATCAGATGAAGCATCAACTAGGCTTCTATACTCTGCTTCAGTGGCTGACCGAGAGACAACTGGTTGGCATTTTGAAACCCAAACAACAGGATTAAAATTCAGGTATACCATAGCCATAACCAGTAGCATAGTTAGCTCGAGCTTCTGGCAAAGTACCATTGGAGTTGGGATACTCATACCAATAATAACACCTATCTGCTAGGTGACCAGTCTTGCGGCAGATTTGACACATAAACCTCATATTGTTGAAACGACCGCGACCATGTCCATTGAAACGACCTCCACGAGAAAAATTAGAGGGGTGAAAACCTCTGTTTCCATAAGTAGGATTGGGTCCTTGTGTATTGCAGACAATATTGAAGGAGTCTTCATCAGTAAATTCATCAGAATAGGCATCAATTGAGGAATTACTGGATGTAACCTGATTAATTGGATGCATGTTGCTATTGGACAAAAAAAACTTTGTGGCGAGATTTTGAGTCCAAAAGCATTGTAGAGACAACTTCAAGACCAAAGTGAGGTCTGGAGGCGTTGATTACAACAATAACCGGTTCATACTCCGCGGTGAGGCCATTCAAAATGTGTGAAACATGTGTAGCCTCGTCAACCCTCTCTCCAAGCATGGCCAGATGATCACAGACAGATTTAATAGTGGCTAGATAATCGCGCATAGCTAATTCACCTTTCCTTTGATTAGCCAGTTGATTGCGATATGACAAGATTTTAGCATCTGATTTGTTAGAGAAGAGCTGATTCAACTTTCCCCAAACTTGAGCAGTCGAGGTCAATCCAACTAGATCTGGAAGAATGTTGGACGCAACAGAGGCCAGAAGCCAAGACGCCAAGGCAGAGCAAGTGACTCATGTTCTTCGAAATCAGGATTTGAAACTGATGAGCCATTGTCTCCTCGAATTGTTGCTGGTGGAGGTGCGGTCGTGCCGTCGAGGAGCGAATACACCCGATGTTGCTTAACCATAAAGTAGACCTGTTGTTTCCACAACAGAAAATTGGTGTCGTCGAGTTTGATAGTTATCTTATTGTTTGAGAAGCCACGATCTCTCACCGAGACCATCGGAGTTGGAAGAACGACTGAGTTTGTAGATCCAGACATGACTGACACAAGTGCTTTAGTGATCAATCTGAAGGGAGGAGATCACCAAGCGTATGCCGTAAGTACTCTGATCGTCGGAATTGGAGCTGACGGTGGTCGTCAAGGCTCTGATACCATGAAGGAAACTAGAGTAACTAGATGAAGCAAACTAGAGTAACCAGAGAGTAGAAGAGAGAAAATGGATCTGTGTGTATTAATTGATAATCGACGTACAAGCCTGAGAAGATATATATAGACTGAATACAGAAAAGCAAACAAAGTAAAGTAAGTGTGTTGTGTCTTCTAGTGAGTCCTAGTGTACACGTGGGTGTAACAAGATGCTAACAGATATCTAATAGACTTGCCAGTTGTACCAAGCTCCTGTACTAAGCTTATCTCAAGCTAACAGTAATACAACAGCATATGCTAACATCGACCACACACCGAATAACATTTCTTGAAATCTTCTCCCAAGAATGCAGATCCGAGCCACCAGGTGATAGTCGAATCTAATAACGTTCAATCAACCATCAAACAAGAGGATTTATACTCAGATATCACGGATCTGTTTATTTCCTGAGGAAACAAAAACACCACCACAAAAAAGAAAAAAAGAAAAAAAAGAAGACAGATAGCTAAAACTACAGTGTAACTAAATAACTAAAACTACACAACATCGTTTTGTAGGGTTGGTACGGACAATTCAATTTAATTAGTTCACCAGACTGAAAATAATAAACATTATATGGTAAAGCACAGAACTAATAAAATTGTATATGGTAAAGCACAGAACTAATAAACATATTCAAATCATACTTTTTTTTAAAAATGTGTATGAAAACGAAAGCCTCTTTTGACTTTTTCAGTGATTTGGATGGCATCGACCCGGCAACAATTTTAAATTGGATGACGACATCGAGCCAAGCAAACAAACCAAGATTGTATCCAAAACCCAAATGGAGGTGAGTTGTTTTCGTTTGTTTTAGATGGGCATATGAAATTCTCATCAATCAGATAAAACCACAGAAGCATAACAATTCCCTAGATAAATTTGAGTTAAAGGGTATTTTTCCCTTTATTTTTTGTTTTCAAAGGCATTAGATTTTTTTTTCAAAAATTATTATCAAGAAAGGCATTAGAATTGGATATTCTAAATTATCACCTGTGAAGCATTCAAGATTGTGATGTTGTCCTATCTATCACTGAATATAGTCAACATACCTTATTTTATCCGTCAGTTGACAATAAAAACTATGAAAATGTCTAAAAAGTCGTACAAAATACCTCAAGAGGATGATGTAATTTTTGAGACTTAAAAATGGTATTAATTTGTAGGGTATTTATTTTTCTGTGAGGTATTTTTCATAATTTTCCTAACAGTCAAGATACAAATGTTTAA
Source organism: Acacia pycnantha (assembly GCA_025563575.1). NCBI lineage: Eukaryota > Viridiplantae > Streptophyta > Magnoliopsida > Fabales > Fabaceae > Acacia > Acacia pycnantha. Next base: position 650,238 of record JAMWYP010000332.1, on the reverse strand, counting down.
TGGAAGGATAACATCGTACTATTTTGAATATTTCCGGTGCACTATTTGATAATTTAGGATATCTAGTATTTTTAAAATAATAGGCAAAAATACTCTTTAATCCAACAATTTTTGAAGTTATTGCATATTGGGAAGTCCAAAAGGGAGCTGAGTTAAGTTGGTGACCGTTTAACGAGAGATGACCTGTTGTTTTGAATATGTGGCAAGTGATGAATGTGGTCACCAATTTTGTAATTCAAAAACATTCATAATCGTCATTTAATTATTTCCCGTTACAAAGTTTCTGGGGGAAAAGGAGGGAAAAAAATGCAAACAAGGCTGTCAACGTACGTAATGGAAAAGGAAAAGGACTAACATAGAAAAGAAAAGACGGGGAGAAAAAAGAAAGATACACGCCTTTTGAATTATCAAATTCAAATATGCAATCTAATCATCTCATGTTACCGCCAACCGAATCATTTAATTCTTCTAAATTCTTTGGGATCCGGATTTCCTCATGGGCCAAATTCTCAGCGTCCCTGAGCGGCATGATTTTCCAATCATCCACATTAATCTAACACTCTTAGTGTGCACAAGGCTTTTTAATTTTTTTTTTAAATGCTGAACTATTTTTAGATAATTTTGGTTATGTTAGAAGTATTTTTTTTTCAAATATGTCTAATATCCTAAAGTACCACTCTGATCCTATTTATAAGTCTCTTTTGACCAAATCACACATACCAAGGAGAGGTAGGTAGCTCAATGATTATGGGGTAAATTTTCAATTTTACCCTCATTCACATGAATGGGTTCCTTTCAACTCTTTATTCTCTCTTTATTTTCATTGGTACAATAATATGGGCAAAATTGTCAAAATCTTATTTATTTGGTCAAAAGAGACTTATAAATAGGACCAATTTTTTTGATAAAAAAGGACTTATAAATAGGATCAGAGTGGTAATTTATAGCATGCAAAGCACTCGGAAATAATTTTTTAGGTATGTCCAATATCCTAAAATAATTTATGGTATGTCCAAATCCTAAAGTATTTTTGTAGGTATGTCTAGCACACCTTAAAGTAATATGTGATGTGATCAACATCAAATTTTTCATCATTTAATTTTTTTTTTTTTGCTAGTAACCTGAAAAACATTACTACCTCTAGTTCTAAATATAAGATTCAATTGAATTTTGTAGGAAGATTTAGGAAGCTAATTAAATTACTTTAAAATATTTATATTTATCATTTTTTCTCCAAATAAATTTGGCTGACTTATAAACTTATATATAATTTAAATATACACAATATATATTATATGGTTAAATAATTTATTTAGTTTCCTTAATCTCCCAACAAAAGTCAATTAGGTCATATATGTAGGACTAGATGTAATAATATTTATTTCAAAAATATCTAAAAATGGTTCACATTTTTTAAATTTTTTAATTTTAAAAAGTATGATGGTGACACACACTTTGAGATGTTAGATTGATCTGACTGGAAATTCAGGCCACTTTGGGAGGATGAAAATTTGGCCTGAGAAAATCCGGATCCAATTCTTCAACAAACATTGGCCACATATATATGTTTACTAAGAATAAGAATACTAGTATCGATCGTGTCTGAGGGAATGATCCATCATCATTACAAACTTTAGTTTGATGAACAATTCATCAGATTCATTTCTTTGCTCATAATCAGGTGTGCTGTAGACATAACAGTGTTGGCATTATAAACACTGAGATCAACCTCACGGCATCAAATCCAGATATGAGGACAAAGTTAGCAATTGATGATTTTCTCCTCACAGTGTTCTCTGAAAGTGCTTCCTGGTTAAGAATGAAAATAAAAGAGCCGCTAAAATTTGAAGGATGCTCATTGCTGTAGACAACCAGAAGGAACGGGATCAGTTTAATTAATTTTGATAATCACTCAAGACCCAACCCCACCAAGATTTGCCCCCACCTAACTTGTACCAGAATCTCACCAAACAACGAGCAAGCCCCAATGGTGAAAATGGACCACTAGGCATTCCAGAGCTCTTTCCATTTCCATGCTTGGGGAAGGTAACATTTGCCAGCTGAAGTTATGCTCCTTCTTGGACAATGCCAACTCTGGTTCAGAACTGCAATGCCTTTTGAATGACTTGGATCTCAGCCACCGAACTAAGTCCAGGGGATAGCAGCGCAGGACATTTCAACCGGCTCGAATAAGAGCCCAAGAAGAAAATTTCTGTGATTATAGATAACGCCTGCAATATGGTCATGGATAAGAAATCAGCACGTGTTAAATCAACATTTTTCCTTGGCAGGAAAAAACTGTATTTCCTAATTCTAGATTAACTCACCTACCTCGTATAATTGGCGATCTCATAATGAGGCCAGATGCTACTTTTCGTAGTTCCCATCACACACAAAGAACACAACTAATCTATCATTCATGCCCCCATGATCAAGAAATATGTATGTATCTGTACGTCATAATAGAATGGAAAAGTGCCTTTTTCTGAGTTTGCACATGTTACAATAATAATTCAGATTAGAAAAGTGGCATGATTATACTCGCATGTTCATCACATAGGGATCGTCATTTCAGTTTGAAGTGCCACGTACCTAAGCACGCGAGTTCGCCAAATATTATGGCTGCATAAATCATGAGAGAAGCTTATCCGTTCAGGGAGTAAAGAAAAACCGATTAAGGTTAATAGGTGCAAGAGGAGTCTCCAAAGTTCAATCCCTGCTAGGCTACAGTGGCAAGTGTTCACAAGACAGCTTCTTCAGGACAATGTATAATTATTGACGTTCAATTTCACTGGTTTATATTTTTTGAAACGATATATGATAGTAGTATCTAATTATTGTGCACAAGCTTCCATCATAGCAAATTTCACAAATCAGCGTAATTCTAGCTGAAATGTCTGGTAGATTTACATTATAACAGTCGCTGATAAATTTTCATTCGTTTCAAGCTTTACGGGGCACTTGCTGCTTATCTATCTACCAGACATCCAAACTCGTCGAATTTCTGTAGTCGAATTCACGTCAGATGGTTCCCTGAAGTATCGGAAATGGTGGATCTTTTCTAATTTACTTCAGAAACTGAATTGATGGGTAAAGGCTTTTCCTATTTTGAGATGCTGGCGAATATTATAATATAAATATCTTCCAAATTTAGTAATTAAACTGATTTGTTCTGAGCCCGAAAATTTAGTGAAGGGATTGATTTAGTAACGTTAAGAAGCAAAAGATTATGCGATTGAGATAAATTTATAGGCACCAGAGAACTATGTGCGTTGTAGTTGCAGAAATTATAAAAATAGAGACATTCTAAAATTAATGCCGAGTGTGTTCCCACCATTTTTCGATGAGGCCAATAGTACAAACTAAATTTTCGTCGATTGATCCAAAAAGGGGCCCAAAAATAAAAAATTGCAGGGACGTTAGTGTCTAGAGCGCATGAAGATTTTCCCTCCATGTCTTCTCTCTCTTTCTCATAGGTTTCGCGCGAACAACTTCCCATCGTATTTGTTTTATAGTTTTCCCAGTAAACAAACATACAGCATCGACGAGAGAGGCTGGCGTCCGCCCCGTTGGTTCCAATGCTCAAACCCTTTCCCCTTCCCTGTCTCTTTCGCAAAGTAAAAAATCAACACTATTTCAAGCGCTCTTAAAATATCTCATAACCGTTTACATTCCCTCGCCTTTCATTTCGATTTCGGCCCCTTTGGTTTTTATCAGCCTCACTGTTTAGACCTCCTTGGTGGTTCCCATGAGTCGCTACGAAAATCCTTTCGAGGAGGATGTGAATCCCTTTGCGGTAATTTTGATATTTTTTCTGATATATACCACGCGTTGAAATCTCTTATCTGTAACTTGTTTTGTGCCATTTTTCTTTTCAAATTCGGATGTATTTGGTTCAACGTGCATTTGGATTTTTCTTGTTTTATGTACTCAAATTGTTGACAGGTTCAATTCATGGTGTCTCTGTTTGGCTGAATTATCTGGTCTATTTATGATATGTGATCGTTTTTCAACTGAAATTAATTCAACCTCATTTTCCATCCATCATACCTCTGCCACGACACGAGCACAAGCTCAATTCAGTAGAAAGGCTCACACGACACAATCCAATATTCGTTGATACACCAAAAAAAGTTGAAACTTAAGCACAAACTTAAAAGAAGAAACTAAATGGCATTGGGGAATGAATTTTTCCTGTCTCGATGTTAATCATAAATATATTAATATAAATATAAAAATCTAAAGCAAGTTGCAATAGTCAAAGCTATAAATAATGCACCTCATTTCTCCAAATTCATATAATATGGAGTACAAGAACATGAGCTTAGCTTAGTTTAGTTTGAACATATAATAGTTTCTTCAGATTGGACGCCAGCAAATCTGCTCTTTCTTTGTTTATTAATATTATTCTTGGTTTTTGGGGGAGAATATGCAGTAATCTGCTTTTGTTTTCTATGATTTTTTGGTGCTTAGAGATAATCGTGATATGCTTGCTGCTTTCAACGATTTGAAAGTACACAGATGCCGCCTTAGATGTGTTTGTGTTAATATCTGTTAGAGTTACAATCAAGACGTCATTATCTTCATTATTATGTTAGGGTGGATCAATCAGCGGAAAATCGTCGGGGAAATCAAATAATGACGGAGGTGGATTCACTAATATCGTAAGCTTTTGCTTTTCCCTCTCTGGGTAACAAAACTTCAATATGCATCAATTTTATATCCATCATATTTCTTACAAACAAAGGAAGCACATATTGTCAGTTATCGAATCCCCTGTTTTCAATTGTGCAAAGGTGATACATGGTTATTGTTTCTCTTCAATTGGGTTTAGGTCCTAAGATATCATAGTCGCCTTCAGCTGATATTGGTATTGTCAAAAGTACACAGAGCCATCATATGGTATGGCAAGGGTTGAATTTCTGACCAAAACTCATTCTTCAGAGACTTTAATTCGACAATTTCATCCCAAAAACAAACGATTAAGTGAAGGTCATGATAGATTTCTCTGTGAGCCTTTAATCAAAGTTCATATGATTTCTAAGCAAACATGAGATGAAAATGATGATGCCTTAATCATCCATCATTTATATTTGAAAAAACCTGGAAATGTTGCCTTTACAATCTAGTAGTTCTATCCATTTCCTTGGTAAAAAATTTACTCATTCCTTCTTTAACGTCAGGACCTCAAAGCAAAGGAAGCGGAACTTAAAGCCAAAGATGCTGAACTGTCTAGGAGGGAACAGGTGACTTATCGTGATATCCTGTTTCATTGATAACCTTTAATTTGGCTTGCTTTAGTGAGAAGCTAGGATCCAGTCTTGTTGTGCTCAATACTTTAGATTGTTAATATGCCACTGAATTTTGTAAATATAGTGCCAATACTAAATCAAAGTTCAATATCAGGGGCCTACTTGGTAGCATTAGTTCACGCTGATTTGAACAGATTTGGCCAGCTGTCAATTTTCTTCATTAATATTTAATCTTAGCAAATGATTGTTCCTTGTATTGAGTTTATAGTTTTGACATGTTAATGCACTGTAATTTGAATTTTAGAGGTGCCGCATTTCTTCACTTTTACATGAATTACGTCATTATAAGTTAACCTAGTCATCGTGCAGACATTATCTGTTTTAAGTAGGGACTTCATGTTCCCATGATGTTTTGCAGGAACTTAAACGAAAGGAAGATGCCATAGCACGGGGTACGCTATTTCATCCAATGTTATGAAAGCCTACCAAAATAATGGGTTTTGTTTGAAAATTTAGAATTTTTTCTCTCGTTTTTGGCAGCTGGAATAACTTTAGAGGTAAAAAATTGGCCATCTTGCCTCCCTATCATTCATCACGACATCGCAAATGATATACCAATACATCTTCAGAGGATACAGTATGTTGCATTCTCAACACTTTTGGGTATGTCCATGTTTTTGTATTCTGTGTACTAAATCTTTTGTATTCTAGTTGTGTCTAAATCACGGCATAGCAAACGATATACCATTTCATCTTTGTAATAATTTTCAGGTTTGGTTTTGTGTCTTGTTTGGAACCTCCTTACAATGCTTGTGGGTTGCTTCAATGGGCAAGGTTCGGTTTACAACAATGTTTTGGCCCATTTATTATTCATTAATTTTGGTCCTGCTTCCCTGAGAGGGACTCGTCTTCTTAACTTGTAGGTTTGGAAATCTTGTTCCTTGCTATTATCTACGTCATTTGCGGTGTTCCAGGAGGCTACATATTATGGTATCGCCCACTTTATCGTGCTATGAGGTAGTACTCAATATGATGGAGTCCAATTTTTTGCTCGTTTGCTACCTATCTAAGTTTCATTTTTTTCGCATTCGGTACGTTTCTGTTTTATAATTGATTTCCCATCTTGTGGCACAGGAGTGAGAGTGCTCTGAAGTTTGGCTGGTTCTTCCTAACTTACATGGCAAGTTCATATATTTTCTTTGTCCGAAACATCCATTCCGCACCTGCATAAGAGTTCTTCTCATCGCATGTTTCACTTTTTTTCTCCAAGCAGATCCACATCTGTTTCTGCATTTACGCTTCAGTTGCCCCTCCATTTATCCTCGCAGGGCATTCTCTCACGTAAGTTTCCATATGGAATTTATTCATTTGTTATATTATCGACTGGACAATCTTGTATTGTCCTCCTGTATGTAAGTGAACTAATATGGGCGATGTATGATGTTATGCCATCAACAGAGGATTTTTCCCTGCGCTATTTTTTATAGGCGACCGTTACATGATTGGGGTAAGTTCCAATTTCGAATTTTATGTGATGCTTCTGTTCTAATACTATCGCTTGCTTTTCAACAAGCTGCAGTTGATCGAGGATATTACGCTATATATGTTTTGAGTTGCAGATATTATACTTTGTTGGGTTTGGATTGTTCTGCGCCGAGTCTTTGCTGAGCATCTTCGTTATTCAGGTTTTTATACCTTACCTTTATCTGAGGCGTTATTCTGTCAAGAGCTTTAATTCCTTGTTTGACGGTTCTCCATTTATAATTGGCAGCAAGTACTGATGTACTTCCGTGGAAGTGGCAAGGCTGCAGAGGCTAGGCGTGAGGCCGCGAGAAGCACCGTCATGGCAGCTCTATGACCAACTCCACCTTTCCACTTTCTGCTGATTTCACCCTGCTTCCTTAATCTTTGATTTTGATGAGTTCTCTTAGGTTTTGGGGTAGAATTGAGTCTCATCAGCATGATCAAGATAGAAAATCCTAGTGATGCATCTTAATAAACTTTTCTTCTTCTTTTTTAATAGATGCTATCTCTTTTCATGATGTGTTTCATAGATTGTTGTTTGCCCTCAATTTTTGTATTTGTATTCGCAGTCAGCATTGATTCTGTGAATTAGATATGATGAAGAATGTGTATATTATGCCGTATTGTTTACTTGCGTAAATGAAAATATATACACATATTGGTCAAGGTAAAGTGTGACGTCGATTTTACGAAGGCTCAGTGTCTATTCGCAAAGAGACATGATTAGGAAATCATTTTTAGAAAATCGTCATTCTTTGTTTGTATTTGCTTGTAAGACATCTTTTTTAAGTAATGGAAGCACTATATTTCCCGGCAAATAAAAAAAGTTTTAAGTTTTCTCCAACCGAATAATGTTTTCATTTCAAGAGATATATTGGGTACTCTATAATATTAGTGGATTCTCTTCTTTTTCCAAATGGGACGCCCCCAAAATCAACTACGAATGATGATCGACCAACTACCATCCATAAATTTATTGCGTCCCGGTCCACAGTCAAATGTAGCATGATTCTAGAAGCTTTGTCATATCTTGTTAATTTTTTTTTTTTATGGACTTGATGTTTGGTTAAAGAATATTTGCATTAAAATAAAATTCATTCCCTTGCTATTTAGAATAGAGTACTAGTATTAAACAGGGGAAGGACAATTTAAAAAAAGCCTGTCAAAATCTTAAACATAAGTATAATGCGTGTAATTTTTTTGGGTAAAATAATGCGTGTAATTTTGGTATAAATTAAATACAATTTCAAGAAAATTGAATTGAAATGAACAAACAAATTGAAGAAATAGATAAATATAGTACAATTAATTATAAAACATTTTTTCCAAAGAAAAAAATCAGGATGTATTAGTACAACACAAAGTGCCACTAAAGGCCATCAATCCTATTATCATTATTGTGGCAAGTTGGGTGATGCTCTACTGCTACTTGAAGTTGGACGAGGAGCACCTGGTTTTAGGCACCCACCCTGATCTAGTAAAATAAATTCAGCGGAAGAAAAAATAGTTATTTTTAACTGTTTGAGATAGCTTCAAGGATTTATAGACTTATTGTAAAAAAATGACTTATGATAGAAGTAATTTTTTTCAGCTTTTAGAGTATCAATGGGAGAAAAATGTTAAGGATAAGTAATTTAATAAGCAATATTTTATTAAATACACATTTATATACATTCTATTTATCCATTAGAATATATTTAATTAAATACTTTAGAGTTTTTTAACTTTTTAATAGTAATTTATTTTTTTATCAAATTTAAATTCTTATATTTAATTATCACTATATATACAACTAATATATGTGTGTAGCATGTAATAAGATTTATGTCATTTAAATGATTTTTCAAACACTATTTTAAACAAGAGCTACTTAAAGAAAAAATCGCTTCTATCACTGTTGTCTTAAACACAAAACATATCTACATTCTATTTTTTATCCTATTTTCCATTTATAAAAGTCCAACTAAAAAAAATCAATTTTTCCACACCGACCTCATATGGACATTAAATGTTACGTGGGTCTATATGACTATATATATGTGTAGACAATCCTTTGCCCCACGAAAAAACATTTTCAGGCTAGGTAGCATCAATTAGACTGTCCTTCTGTGTGTTCAGGGCTTCAGGTAGCATGGTGTGTTTCTGTTTCCTGGTGGACCAAACACGGCAAATGCAGCGGAGCAAACCGGCCGCCGGGATTTGTTCACGATGCGGCGGCGGAGCTAGCGTCGCAGATATGAAGACGGCCACCAGATTTTGTCACGTCCCTTTTTATTGGAAATCTTGGCGAGCCATCATTTGCACTTTTTGTGGATCCATTCTTCGTTCTTACCGTTAGTTACACCATCCGTCTCGTACGACGATGCCTTCTTCCAGGCCCCTGCTATGTTTCCATATCTAGCTTCTTTTATTCATATTATTTCATCTCTGTCTTTCTAAGATTTAGAGATATTCTTCCTTCTTAAGTATGTTAGAGAAGTTCCCTCTGTTTTTTCCTCCTCCTTTTGGGACAAGAAGACAGAGTTCAAGACAGAACAGAAAGCAACCCCGCCACATGCGTACAGGACTACAGGTCATATAGCGCAAATGAGCCGTTGCCTTTTCCTACGAATGGAACAAAGATTGAACCTTCTGAGTCCTCTGTTTCAGTCTAAAGCAGGGAAGGCTCTTATCTTTTCTTTTCTATTCTTCTCCCTCCATTTTGGAAATGGTATTAGTCAGATCTAGTAGATCTGTATTTGTGATCTGGATTGTATTTTTAACTTAACATGATGATTAACTGAACCATTTTTGTTTTTGTTTTATTTGACTGCTACTTAAATTTGAGTTGGAATCCTGTGATCTCGTCTGTGACGACTCCGTTTATACTGAACAAGTGAGCAGAGAAAATTTAATAAAGGGTGCTATACCTTATACTCTCTCGCAAACAAGTCATTAGCAGTTTGATGAACTCTCAAACAGAATGACCATCTTCATTTACTTTAATCTTGAAAGTTGAATTACTACCAAGCAATGATCAGGCTTAGCTTGTTGCGCTATACTCCATGTCATTATTATATGTACTGTAATGACTCTTCCAAATTTAAAACACTGTTAGCTTCTGCAATGGGCAAGCACCATCTTAAATACAAAAGCGCAGTAGGAAGGAAGTTGCTTAACTGGAGCCAGTTAGATGACATTGCAATTAAGCTTTGAACATTTAATTTGGAAACCTGGGGGTACAAACGTTTCAGCTTTTGAATTGTTTTCAACGGTGCTTCTTCATGTTGCAGCAGCAGTGTGCAAGTAGAATAAATTGGAATCCATAATTCCCATAAATGGACATTAGTCAACCGCACATTGATTAATAGTCTGAAATAGTTGTTGAACGAAATAAGTAGCAGCAGCAGGCCAGCTATAGAATGCTAAAATATCTTGCAGGCCAGGTTGCCCAGAGCAAAATATGGGTGTCAACGACCAAAAATCAATGTAGGCGGCTAGAGTTAAAGTTGGTCAGGGACTCAGGGCTATTAGACCAGTTGGGACTTGGCTTTTCAACCACTCTAATTAATTGTGCGCCGCTTTATATATTCGAGAACTATGTTTAAACTAGTACAAACTTCACAATTGAACAAGTGCTTGCCAGTTAACTGTGTGTTGGAACATGAAACTGTTGGCTAGTTCGGTGAAAGTATTAAATACAGGAAAGCAGGGCGGGCAAATGCCCAGAAAGAGGCTTTTTTTTTTTTCTTGCTCAAAAGAAAGAGGCATATATAGATGCAACCAAGCTTCAGTGTCTCACCTACTTTTCTGTTCATACCAAGCACGGAAACATCCGGAAGGGATTCTCTCATTGGCAGATTTTCTGCCCATTTCTCACAGGCGCATCCTCACCGTTAAAATATTGATCCAAGGACCCAGAAAATTTTTAGAAAAAGCCGCATGCGGTATGCGCACCGCATGCGGTTTTTTCCAAAAAATTTCTGGACCTTTGGATCAAGATTTTAACGGTGAGGATGGGGGATGAGGAGGGATGATGAGAAAAATGCATGTGAGAGAAACCGGACCCGGAAACATCCTCCATCCTCCCATACCAATCACATTAATTTTGATTTCCAGATTCCGCCGCACATGCTGGGCCACTTGCCAATAAATAGTAATTAAGGCACATTTCTGATAAGTATATATTTTATAATTAAATAGGTGTATATTTTAAGTTATAATTAGCTGGATTTATTAATATTATATACCTATTTAATTATCTTTTATAAATTTTTTCATCATTGAATAAAACTTAGGATCAAAGAATAAATCGACATAAAATATACTCATATCCTATTCTTTCTTATTTTGTAGAGATATCCTGTAATCTAGTAGCAATATATTAATTGGTCAAAAATCAAACAAAGAAGAAAAACGTGGAACCCACGTTTTAAAAAGATAAAGCTGAGATGCATGCAGATTTGGAAGATAACAATTAGGATCAATTAGAATAAAAAGATGAGAGGTTTTAATTGTGACGTGGGCTCCAATATTAAAAAAAGAAAAGAAAGGGGATTAAAGGAAGAATGAAACCCATGTTCTAAGTAACAGTGAAGTGATATATATTAAAAAGAGGACGCACAACACAAGAGGAGCAGACGCGAGGAGTCGGATAATAATTCAAGAAGCAGAGTCGCGCAGATCAGCAAACCAAAAAAGCGGATAGGAAAGAAGGAAGAGCAACACGCACAGAGTTATTGAGGACGCAGAAAGAAGGAAGAGCAACACGCACAGAGTTATTGAGGACGCAGAACAAGAACGGATCTACTGCCATCTCTTCTATGTGTTCTTCCTCTTCCCTTCACTTCATTGAATCTGAATTTCTTATTTTTGTTATGGAATTTGTTATAGCTATGTGTGGCTAAATTTTCTTTTCAACCTAAAGAACCTATGAACTTGTTTGGGTTTTAGAGATTATTCTCATATTAGTTTTGCTTAATTTAATTCAGCTTATTTAATCTTGTGTTTATTGCTATTGCTTAGTAATTGGTTACTATTGAACATGTTTTGGGATTTAGGGTTGAACTTGGAAAATGAAATCTTAAATTGACATTGAGATTAAATAATGTGGAATTAGGTTTTAATCTAATTTGCGTCTATGATAGGAATATACCTAGAAGCTCCGCATAATCAAATTAGAGTGAGCCCAATTTAAAATGCATCTTATTTAGTTGTGTGAGACATTGCATAATTAATTAAGGTAATGTTCTGTTGTAGAACACAGATGTCTAGCCTCGATGGGCTAGAAAGTATTAATATCGGATCAAAGGTTTCCTCAAATGTGTCTTAAGAGTTGAGCACCAAAGAAGAAAGGATCATCCACTGATATCTATGAAGGAGATATCAACAAGGTTTTGAAACCGGACCGGTCATTGAATCGGTGAAGGTACTGGGTCAAGGGTTAGTGGGTCAGACCGGAGTCAAACCGGTATTAATTAAAAAATATAATTTAATTAAAATAGAAAAAATATTTATATTTTAATATATACAATATTTTATGTAAACATAGAAGGACGTATAATATGAGAAGAAGTGTAATAGTATATTGATTTGTTTGAAAAAAAGAGATATGTCAGAGATATTTTCTCTTTATTCATAGGTCACGGGTTTTTTATTATGTAGTCAAGGTAGCTTTGATGATGCTATGAATAGAGGAAACGTGTTGTCAGATACCAATTACCAAATGTTTGGTTTTAAAAGGTTTGGTTTTCCAGGCTCAAAGACATGAGCAACTCAAAGAAGAAAGGGGCTTCGGTATCGTTATACTTCTGCGCCTCAGATCCTGCACTAAAACCTTAAGCCCTCCAATATTTGGCATACACTATGTCTCTGTCACAATATTATCTTGTTGCAGCTTGTAGACACGGTGGAGAAGATCCATCCATGGCGGCGACTAGAGGAAGGAAGCTAAATTGCAGATCCATCCTTATTCTTCCTTCTTTCTTCCATCGGCGAATATCAGGCAACATCCTCACATTTTTCAGCGAATATGAAGCACTGCTGTCGACAAACACCGCATAACTCGCTGCCATAGATGGATCTACACCTCCGTCGACACCACCATCCTTTCTCTCTCCATCTCCCTATCTCTGTGAACATCAACGCTGCCTTCTCTCTTCAGTCTCTCTTCAGTCGAATTTTTTTTTTAAATAAAAAATTTCTGACTCGTCTAACTTGGCCGGTTTAGGTCGGGTTGACCAAGTTGACTCCGGGTCAACTCGGAACCCCGGTTTGACGCTAACTCGGACCGGTTTTCCGGCCAGTTCGCCGGTTTTCGGTCCGAATCGGCCGGTCCGGGTTTCAGAACCTTGGATATCAGAGAATGCTCAGCGATCACTGTGCTTACACGGGTAGGCTTTTCGCTAGAGTGGTGGTGTGTGTGCACAGTGAAACTGAATGGTAAAGAATCGAATAGTGAACGTAGAGAACACACCTGATGGGCAACCTCCTATTTATAGAGATTACCTAGGGTTTCGTTCTCATTGCCTTGAATCCTATCCACCATCGTTATGCGCAAGACCCTACAGTGGGCAACCAGCCTGCGGGGAAGCTGCTGCTACCAAAGCTCCGCGCAAACGCTCTGCACCCAAAGGTGGGTCGAAGCACAGAGAAAGAAGAGCAAAGAAAGCCAAGGGTAAACAGGTCGCAGAAGAACCGCCAGCTACGACCCCCACACCAGCTTCACCAACACCTTCAACCCCAACCACTGATACAGCGCCCCTTAACCACACCACCCTGTCTGGAGGGGCTCTCTGGACAGACGGGATGAGCCAGGCGATTAAAGATGTTTTGCATCCCCCTGCTCGGTTTCACTCTCCCACCAAGCTTACCAAGAAAGAGAAGCTTGAGCTGATCGATATGGAAATACAAACCCATAAGACCACCTCCCTGATTCGACCCTATGCCGCCCTTAAAATCAAGTATGCCACCAAAGTCGAACACTTTGAATGCTGTTACCAAACAACTATCCAAGACGACAGGCATGCTTGAAAAGGTGATGAAGGAATGGAATGATCTCAGAGTCGAGTTGGAGGCCTTAAAAAGTGATGCAGATCTAACGAAAGTCACGGAGGAGAGGGACCGAGCTCAAGAAGAATTGCAGGCGTCTAAGGCCGAGCAAGAGAAGCTGCGCCAAGAAGTGCTTACTCTCAACGAGAAGCTTGTCATAGCGGTTGAAGAAATTGCTGCGGCCCAAACCGACTTGACCGCAAAGCAGACTGACTTGACTGCAGCCCAAGCCGACTTGCATCGCCTGGAAGATCTCCACCGAAGGGATGTGCTATTAGTGGAGAAGATGACCTCGGATAACGAACATTTGAACGGAATTCTCAAAGAAAAAGATGACGAGCTTAGTAACGCCAAAGCCAAACTTGTCAAATATGGCCAAGCCGCCAGACAGTCTTTTGAGAATGTTGTTGCACAAATCTGGGTCCTGAATCCCGATACCACTTTAAACACAACCAGGTTGCACCTCCAGGCGTATGTCAACGATAAGGGGAAATTGATTCCACCTGGGGCTGAGGAGAGTGAAGACAAGCAACCTTCCCCGTCAGCAACTGAGACGCAATCACAACTTTAGTCTATTGTAATTGCTTGGATTTTGTCAAGGGACTTTTTGTTTTTCTTGTTTTTGTAACTTCCTGGCCGTGGGCCATAACTTAATGTATGTAAGCAACAATTTAAACGAGAAGTGTTTGCTTTCCATGTGCCCTGAGTTGATTTTGCTAATGTTGACACTAACCTCAACATCAATATGTCCTTGTGAATCAAATGATTTTCACGCATTTGAAAAATGAGTTTTATTACTCAGAATTCAAACTTGATTTAACTTGTACACGATTTTGGAAGGCGGATTTCATTACCCTGCCCTCTACATGTTTATATTGAACATGATTTTGGAAGTCGGGTTTCATTACCCTGACTTCTACATGTTTATATTGAACATGAATTTGGAACTCGGGTTTCATTATCCTGAGTTCTTCATGTTTACAATGAACATGATTTTGGAAGTCGGCTTTGATTACCCTGACTTCTACATGTTTACATTGCACATGTTTTTGGAAGTCGGGTTTCACTACCCTGACTTCTACATGTTTAAATTGGACATGATTTTGGAAGTCGGATTTGAATATCCTGGCTTCTACATGTTTACTTCGGACATGATTTTGGAAGGCGGATTTATTACCCTGCCCTCTACACATTTAAATTGGACATGATTTTGGAAAACGGGTTTAGTTACCCTGGATTCTACATGTTGTATCATCATAAAGTAGACAACAATTCAGCTTGCGGAAACTGGGCTAAAAAACCCTTTCATTCATGGATTTGCAATTACAAAGCGTCTTACAAGAAAAACCAAGTCAGTTTCAAACAAGTAAACTCATTACATGACCTTTCACCGGCATCGCACTCTTTCAAGCTTGGGCTTCAACTATAATAAGCCTTCAACTTGTCTGCATTCCATGTTCTCTTCATAGCTTTCTTCTGCAGCGTCTCCAACTTGTAAGCTCCTTTCCTGAGAGTCTCCGTAACTCGATAAGGACCTTCCCAATTAGGAGCAAGCTTACCCTCTATGGTATTTTTGTTGCCAATGTCAGCCCTCCGAAGGACGAGGCTCCCCTTCTCAAATGACCGAGGTCGCACCTTCTTGTTATATCGGGTTGAGATAAGTTGTTTAGCTGCTAAATCTCGGCAATGTGCCGCAATTCGGACTTCATCCACCAAATCTAACTCAACCGCGATTGCATCATTGTTTTCCTCTTCATTCTGAAGGTTGTGACCTTTCGCCAAGACGACTCTCCAATCTCTACCGGGATCATGGCCTCACATCCATATGTTAACCTAAAAGGTGTTTCCCCCGTGGATGATTGGATACTTGTCCGGTATCCCCACAAGACATAAGGCAGTTGGTCTACCCAACTAGCTTCCATCCGCTTTTTTAATCCGTCCACTATGACTTTATTGGCTGCTTCAGCTTGTCCATTGGATTGCGGATGCTCTACAGACGCGAAGTGCTGTTGGATATGGAAATCAGATACCAACTTTTGAAAACCTTTGTCAATAAACTGAGTTTCGTTGTCTGTGACGATCTCGGCTGGTATGCCAAACCACGATATGATATTCTTCTGTAAAAACTTCTGCACCCGAGCTGACGTGATCGTGGCGACGGGCTCTACCTCAATCCACTTTGTGAAGTAATCCACTGCCACAATGAGCCATCGTAATTGTCCAGCAGCTCGTTTGAATGGTCCTAACACGTCCATTCCCCATTTAAAAAATGGCCATGGTGTCAAAATTACATGAAGCTGGGTTGGAGGTGGCCTGATTGTGTTAGCATGCTCTTGGTAGCTATCGCATTTTTGAACATGATCCTTCGAATCCACAGCCATGGTGGGCCAGAAATACCCAGCTCGCATTGCTTTTCTAGCCAAGGCTTTAGCTCCCATGTGGTGACCATTTATTCCTTCGTGTATCTCGGCAAGCACATACCGGGCTTCATTTTCCGCGAGGCATTTCATCATTGGAGAATGAAAGCCCTTCCTGTACAATTGATCATTGACAAGCGCATATGAAGTCACCGTTCTCATCAGCTTTTTTGCTTCTAATGGCTCATCGGGGAGGATTCCTCTCTCCAGGTAGTCAGCGATGGGTTTTCTCCAATCACTAGTCTCTGAGATGATCATCACGCAACTTGGTTCCAAAAGGCTTTGTTGGACAATAGTGCGGTGATTTCCTGGGCTTTTCGTGCTTGCCAATTTAGATAAAACATCCGCTCTCACATTCTCTCCTCTTGGAATGTGTACTATGGTTACTTCGTCAAATTCCGTGACGATTTCCCTCACCTTCCCCAAGTACTTGATCATTAGGGTCCTTTGGCCTGGTACGTTCTGTTGATCTGGGAAGCTACCAATTGAGAATCAGTAGAAACATGTACTTGACGAGCTCCACTTTCCTTTGCTTGAAGCAGGCCAGCAATTAAAGCCTCATATTCAGCTTGGTTGTTTGAGGTGGAAAAGTTGAAGCGTAAGGATAGTTCCAGCGAAATACCCTCGAGACTTTCAACGATGATTTCAGCTCCACTTCCTTTAACATTCGACGACCCATCAACAAACAAATTCCAAGTGTCCTGAGCTTCACCTCCCTTTGCCGGGGTTAGCTCCATTACAAAATCAGCCAAAGCCTGGGACTTAATGGCATGTCGAGCTTCGTACACGATATCAAACTCGGATAGCTCAATAGCCCAACTTACCATTCGCCCTGCTAAATCCGGCTTATGAAGAATTTTCCGGATTGGCTGATTTGTGCTGACGACAATAGGATGACTTTGGAAATAAGGACGAAGCCGTCTAGCTGCTATCAGTAGGGAAAATGCCATTTTCTCCAACTTTTGGTATCGTAACTCCGAACTTTGCAAAGCCCGGCTTACAAAATAGACAGGGCTCTGGCCCTCCGCGGTTTCTCTAACCAACACCGCGCTCACAGCCTCGTTACCCACTGACAGGTATAATATTAAACTCTCCCCCGTCTCTGGCCTGGTCAACACCGGTGGTGTAGATAAGCATTGCTTGATCTTTGCGAAAGCCGCATCACATTCTACGTTCCATCCACCTGACGCCTCCTTCTTCAACAATTTGAAAAAAGGGAGAGAGTTTTCTGCTGACTTGGGCAGAAACCGAGTTAACGCTGCCAATTGTCCAGTCAACTGTTGGACCTCTTTCTTGCTCTGAGGAGCCTCCATGTTCAACACGACTAGGCATTTGTCTGGGTTCACTTCAATACCTCTGTTTGTAAGCAAAAACCCGAGAAACTTCCCAGCGGGGACCCCGAAAGCGCATTTTGCCGGGTTGAGTCGAATTCTGTATTGTCTCAATTTGTCAAAAGTCTGTCATAGGTCCTACACGTGGTTGGCTCTGCTCAAAGACTTGACAATCATGTCGTCTATGTATACCTCCACATTTTTTCCCAACTGGTCTTCAAAGACCCGATTCATCATTCTTTGGTATGTGGCTCCCGCATTCTTCAAGCCGAAAGACATCACATTATAATAGTAGTTTGCCCTTTCAGTAATGAACGCCGTCTTCACTTGATCCTCCGGGTGCATGGCAATCTGATTGTAACCAGAATATGCGTCGATGAAAGATAACAACTGAAAACCGGAAGAGCTATCAACGAGTTGATCAATACTCGACATTGGAAAAGAGTCATTTAGGCATACTTTATTCAAATCCTTGTAGTCAGTGCAGACTCTCCACTTTCCGTTAGGCTTCTTGACAAGGACAACATTAGATAGCCACGTGGTGTATTGCATTTCCCAGATGAAACCGGCTTCCAACAATTCTGCCACATGTGTTTCCAAGGCTTTCCGCCTGTCCTCACCGAGTTTTCTCTTCTTTTGGGATACTGGGGTGGACCCCGGTCGAATCGCGAGCTGGTGGCAACAGAAATTTGGATCGATTCTGGGTATCTCAGATGGATGCCAAGCAAACACATCCTTATTATCCTGCAAGAACCTTTCAAGCTCTTGGTATCTCGGGATCAAGTGTCCTGCCAATTTTTGTAACCTGCCCTGGCTCCGTACCAAGAACTAGGTCTTCCAGCTCGCCATTGGGTTCAGTCTTTTGCATTTTCTCCTCCTCGCGCAAATCCAATTCTACTAAGTTTACCGACTTTCCCGCTGAACTTGCCTCGGGGACTTTGCTTGTACTGGCCCGCGATAAGTGGGTTGGATCACCCTTGGCTTCCTTAACCGTATTTAAGTAGCATTGCCGGGACTCCTTTTGATCCCCCTTCACGGTCACAACTTTATTCTTTTTTTTGAACATCTTCAGCTTCTGATGCTTAGTCGATACCAACATATCCCAATTGTGAATAGTTGGTCGGCCCAAGATTATATTATACGAGGAGGGGAAGTCAACAACCACAAACCGAACCCTCTTAGACTTGAAAGCATGCTCGTCTCCCAAAGTTAGCTTAAGATCAACATACCCCTTTGGACGAGTATCCTGCCCATTGAAACTGGTCAAAGTTGTTTTACACGGTTTCAAAACGTACGAGTCAAAGTTCATATGCTTGAACGCGTCCCAAAGTATGATGTCAACTGCACTCCCATTATCCACGAAGATCTTCTTAACGTGGCAATTGACCAAAGTTCCCGTTATTACCAACCCGTCATGGTGTACCGGAGCGACATCTTCTAAGTCTTTGTCGGTAAAGCTCAGCACGGGAAGATCGGGTCTGCCCGAATCTTCTTTGAACTTCGGGTGATCTCGGATTGACAATACCTCCCTAAGGTATTTCCGTCGTTGACTTGTTGAATCCCCTCCACCGCCAAAGCCTCCACTGATTACATTACAGTCATACTTGGCTTCGGGAAACTCATCATCACTGTCCTTGGCCTTCTTTTTCAGGTCTCTTCTTCTTTTTTTTCTGACGTTGGGCTCTTACCTCGGCCTTCCCCTTGTCGCTTGTTACCCTGCTTTCCCTGGGTCTGGATAACGTACTTCTGGAGTTTCCCCTCACGGACAAACTTCTCCACAACATCCTTGAGATCCCAACATTGCTCGGTTGTGTGGCCATGTTGATCATGGAATTCACAAAACCAAGTCTTGTCCGCAGTTGCTCTTCTACCGAGGGGCCGAGGCCTTTCCACCTTCTTCATTTCCGTTGCTCATACTTCTTTCCACAACTTTGCCTGGGACATCTTCAACGGGGTGTATCTTTCATACTTGGCATCGGCCCTACCATCCTGGAATTTGCTATTGGTGTCACGAACACAGGGATTCTCTTATATCCTTCATAACTCTCTCTTCCCCGAGGTGGTGGGCTCTTAGCCCGCTCCTTTATAACCGGGGTCGCCATCTCCATCTGCTCCAGATCCAAGTATTGTTGAGATCTGTCTCGGAAATCGGCCAGAGTTGTAGGACGACGCTTCATGATTGACTTCTTCAATTGGGATGATACATCTAAACCGGCTATGGCACAATGCAGGTGTACATCTTCTTTCAGTCCCGAGACTTGCAATGCCATATTTTTAAAACAGTCCAGGTACTTGGAAAGTGTTTCCCCTGGTCCTTGTCTGACTTGACCGAGTTGAAACTCGGTCTTGGGCTGTCACCTACTTGTTGCAAAGTTCAACAAAAACTTCTGCTCCAATGTTTTCATATTCGGTATAGAGAATAATGGCAAGGAGTGAAACCACAACTGCGCGGCCCCCTGAATGTTCCAGTAAATAGCCGGGGTATGACATTCCCAGCTATCCCCTTAACCATGATCTCCATTTTGAAGTTGTTTAGATGAGATAAAGGGTCTTGAGTCCCATCATACTTCAGCATTTCCCTTGAGTCTAAGCCCTTAGGGTATACCGCGGCTATAACTTCATCAGTGAATTGACCTAGAAGTCGGTCTTCACCGGCTTCCCCAATCAAAGTCGTTTGTTTGTTGAGAGATGGGGGTGTGGTTTGTCCCGCTTTGACGATTAGATCATCAGCAGGCTGCTTTCCTTTCAACCAAGTCATGTCGGCCTTGGCTGCTGTGTCACTACTCCGAGTTGTTGTTTGCGTGTCCTTGCGACCAGTTTCTTCCTTCTGAGCTTTATCTCGGTTGACCACATTCCTTCCCCGGAGTTCCTCATGGTTGACATGCATAGAAGCTGAGCCAACAACCTGGCTTGAACCAGCGCCATTTCTCCCTTCACTTCGAGCTTGCTTTGCTCTATCTTCGTATTGCTCCTCCAGCCTTTGCTGCATCCTCCTTTACTCCTCCTGCCGCCATACAACATTCTGACACTCCAAATCTTCTCGAACAAATCGGGCATCCTCGTCCTTTTGAAGGTGGTACGAATTCTCCATGTTGTCCATACGTCGGACCAAGGAGCCCAAAGCATTATGTAGCAGGCGGATGTCGGGGTTACCGATTTGGAACTCGGGAGGAGGATGAGGGATACCCTGAACCTGAACTACTCGCTACCCCTGCTGCAATCCTATACTGGGATGGGGGGAGTGAGCAGTATCCTCTGTTTCGACCTCAGTCCTTTCAAGCGGCTGACTCGTTGCGGAGCAACCGAGTTTGAATATTGGATTGTCTGCTCTTGGAGTAACGGTTGAGGTTGGCCCTCAGGCAGCTGTTCCTGCCGAGAAATCTGAACGCGACTCCTAGTGCTTGCTGCTATCTTCAGCGGTTATCAGTAGCTTTTTATGATTCTGGGAATCAAAATTTACGGTTCCCCACAAACGGCGCCAATGTTCTGTTGTAGAACACAGATGTCTAGCCTCGATGGGCTAGGAAGTATTAATATCGGATCAAAGGTTTCCTCAAAAGTGTCTTAAGAGTTGAGCACCAAAGAAGAAAGGATCATCCACTGATATCTATGAAGGAGATATCAGAGAATGCTCAGCAATCACTGTGCTTACACGGGTAGGCTTTTCGCCAGAGGGGTGGTGTGTGTGCACAATGAAACTGAATGGTAAAGAATCGAATAGTGAACGTAGAGAACACACCTGATGGGAAACCTCCTATTTATAGATATTACCTAGGGTTTCGTTCTCCTTGCCTTGAATCCTATCCACTATCGTTATGCGCCTCCCACGTCCTGTGAATGCCTACTCCACTACCTGTACGGTTCCTGGATTATAGGCATACTCAAGAGATAGTTAATCATGTACCTGCTTAAAGGGAGATTCCCGCCTGAGGCACTCTTATTGGGCCTTATATCTGTCAGACTAATTATTTGAGTCCATAACAGTAGGTATATAAGTGGACCGGAAGACATTTATAGACATTAATACTCTAGATTAGCTGATTAAGTTAAGTCAAAATTAATTTAGTGGGGATATAATCTAAGAAACAAACAAGGGATTGGTGACTTTAGGTTGTACTTCTTGATATTGAAATTTGCTATTTTGTGAAAAGTTTTTGCTACTATTAGTTCTTATTACTTTTCTTTTTATTATTGAAAACAATTCTGACTCGCTTAACTTAAACGAAATAAGGGAATTTAATATGTAATCGCTAGTTAGATTGAGTCCTCGTGGGAACGATACTTTTCTTATCACTCTATTACTTGATACGAGCCCGTACACTTGCGGAGTCTATAGGCTATAAAGTTTTTCCCTATCACCAACAAAAAAACTGTGTGGAAAAATTGAAGAAAACCTGTAGACCACATATGCCTTCACTGCACATATCATAAACAATGCCTTCCAACTTACCAAAACATACATATGGTATGGTGAGAAAAAAGCTATATCAAATCTAGAGCTTTCAAATCGAACTGGCATGTTTAAACCCTAACCTTTCAAGGACTAGACTTATAAAATGAAGCTTCCAAATTAAGTCGAGTCTAAAATGGCAGGCTCTGTAGGGCTGAGGGCTTAAAAGGGCCGGCCCTGTTAGGTCCATTAATTTTTTTTTAACTTGCCTAATTAACAATTGCTCACTTGCCCTATTAACGAGTCTGACTGTGAAGGAAGCTATTTGCCTGTCATATTGCCCAATACTCAGTCACTCTCAAAGTCTCACTCATGTCTGTCATTCACTTCAAGCCTCTCACCTCAGTCTCGCTATCTTGGCAGATAATAGTTTACTTTTAATTATGAATTAGTAACTCTATTTGTTTGTTGCATGATGCATGTCGTTTAGATATTAATGTTTTCAACATTTATTTTATAAATTAGAACTTTCATTGTTGTAATGTACTAAATATATTTCTTTAAGAAACGCAGGAAAAATAGTAAAAAAATTAGAAAAATAGCTTTCAGCTTTGGCCCACGTGCTCTCAACCGGGTCTTAATGTTTTTCTTACTCTAGGCCTAAAAGAAGGGCTGACCTTGATTCCTAACTCTACTCAATACAATACTGCTTAGGTCCTATGGGGATTCTGCATTTATATTCGACAGATTAAGAAAAATTATTATTTCATTAAGTTAATTATTATTATTTTGCTTCAGTATTACTTTTGAATTATTAATTGGTGGTATGTTAGTTTTTTTCTTACTCCTATCAAGGGCTATTATTTTGACCTGATATCAAGGGCTATTAAAACATTACTAAATTACTTTTAAAAAATTAAGAAATGAAATTAAATGAATTTAGTAAATCCCTCAAAATACTGCGTTAATAATATATCATCCTAACCATTCGGGCCTAATAAGCTGGGATCTGCAAGACGAAAAACACTGCGCCACTAGGGTTTATGTCCTGAAAATCTAAAACATGATTGTCTCTATTCTTCTCGCCTTTATGGAATTTTGACTCCTCCGTTTCATTTGTCTAGTAGCCGTAGCTAGTAGCCAGCCTCTCCACGAAGGCATGGCGTGGTTTGCTGAAGACAATGAAGTCAAGAATTCCAAGGATCCTTTTGAGACCCTTGACCCCCCTCCCCCGGACTTCTCCTTCGCCGATTCCCTCCTCGATTTTGATTCCATCCAACACTGGTTTGATGCTGATTCTTCTGCAGATATGTCTCCTCTTCACGATAACACCACCAAGTTCACTCATTCTGACCCCTCCATTCACATGATAGCGCCCACTGTTCTTCCCCGGTTCGACCCTATTGAGGCTCCGCAACGTGACCAGTCGGTGAATTTGAGCGATAATATTGAGGAAGGAATCGGAAAAATTAGTTTGGCGGGTGGGTCTGAAAAGCCATTGGGAACTGGGGGCAATGCAGCTCAATGTCAAATATTGGTGGTTGAGGGTGAAAGTTCAGAGTCTGAAAATTCCAGTACATCTTCGTCGTCGTCACCTTCTTCCAGTTCTTCTGCGAGTAGTTGTAGCAGCGATATTGTTGGTCTTGGTGATGATGACAATGAGGAAAGGAAACATCCAGACAACAAAGGGGAGGTTATTAGTGAGGAGCTTGAAGAGGGTGAGATACGAGATTCTGATGACGTGAGAGAACTGGCTACTAAAACTGCAGCAGTTAATAACGAAGAAGAAGAAGATGTGGAGAAGATGAATGGCGCTGACGAAGATGAAGATGACGACGCTAGTGCCGGACCTATCAGATCGAAGAGTGAGCTGGAGGTACTTTTCATTGCAAGCTTATATCTAGGAGGGAGGAAAAAATATTATGAGAAAATTTCAAAATCTTTTGATATTTCTTTCAACATTCAGGGCGAAATAACTTTTCTAATTAATTTTCCGAATCCGTCCAAGTAAATACTAATTATATATGTATGTGATTACAAAAAGTAGGAAATGAAGTCTTTTGTGTGCTGTTGTTTAATTTTGTAGGTCCTTCCTCCAGTTCCTCAAGTGGCTGTGACTTTAGAACCGCACCATCAGATGCTACCAGTGGGAGTTGTTACGTCGGTAAGTTCACAGAACACATTCTCTGATGAGGGAAGTAAAATAGTGTCATTCCAGGATAAACTTTGTTCATAGCGAGTTTAGTTTCTTTAATTTTCACCTAACAGCTTAAAGATAATATGATTGAGGAAAGTTGATTGGACGAGGCATCAAACATAGTTGGAATTAACGCAACCATGTTGAAAATTTCACAGATTATGGGTGCTAAAGTCATTGTGGAGGGCCTGGAGAAGCATGATCCTCTTGATGAAGGTTCCATTCTCTGGATGTCTGAAACCAGAACACCGCTAGGATTTGTTGATGAAGTCTTTGGACCTGTCAAAAATCCTTATTATGTTGTGAGATATAATTCTGAAAATGAAGTTCCAACGGGAATCTATCAGGGCGCTTTGATCTCATTCGTTCCAGCATTTTCCACTCTTGTGCTCAATAAGAAGGATCTGTACAAGAAAGGATATGATGCGTCTGATAAAAATGATGAAGAGGTCACAGATGAAGTAGAGTTTTCAGACGACGAGAAAGAAGCTGAACATAGGAGAATGCATAAATTGACAAAGAGGAAAGCTAACAGAAAAAAAGTTCAACTGAATGCAAGGTCAATGCTTGCCATGCCATCACTAAATCAAGGAAGTTGCCCAACCTTACCAGGCACTGGACATGGTCATGATGCGACAAATACTGTAGCCCCACCATTTCCATTTCCACCCACAAGTTTGAATCCTCACACGGCTTCAAATGGAATTCAGACTAGCGTGTTCCCTCTACCGCATCCACAACCTGCTCCGCCACCTTATGGACTTGTTACAAATGGCACATCATGGTTTTCACAAAACGCTTGGAATTCTCATCAGTTTCCTGCGCCGGAAGTTGCATTTCAAGGGAACCACAGTTTGCGGTTTCCGCCACCCAATTGTTCTGAAGAACAAAGTATTTTATATAATCAAATGCAGTTCCAAGGGAACCATAATTTGCGTCCTGGTAATGTTTCAGGCAATAGTCACTTTTCTGGTCAATTTCATCCAGGTTCATCTGCTGGCCGGGGAAGAAAAACACCACATCGAGGCGGTAGTAGAAATTGGCGCCCAATTAGGTTTTACGGTACATGAATTAGATCATAGTGGAGGCCTTCTGCATTACCATGTAATTTTGTGAAGCCTGCTTGTTTAGAATTGTAAAATCATTTTTTTTTTTTTAAGCCATTGAATTTTGAAATCAGTCCAATTGAGTCCCAAAATTACTCGAGAAAAAAGCTTCCTACTTTCTACCTAGTAATGGGTATCGGTTGCTTTGGGAGATATGACCTGGGTTTGCACCAAATAGCCCCCCAATACATTCATTATCTTTGCTGGAAGAGCTTGGCATTGGCTGTTCCTCTTTTGATTACAAAGTTGAGAGAAGATTAGTTTACAAGGTCAACTTCCAATTTAGAATCCTGTTCCTGACCTAGCAAGATGGGGGAATCCTGTATGTGATTTATGAATTATGATGAGCCGATGGATATCAATGACAGCACCGAAGAGGAAAGATGATTCAAGCGAAAAATCAACATCTAGGTTGGCATTTTTTTTCCCTAAATTATTCGTCCACAATCATAAAAGCATCTTTAATCTTATCACATAAAGTTCGTTCAAAGTAGACGCTTTTAGGTCTGCCTTTAGTTTTCTTTTGGCAAGATAGTCCGTCTTCTAACCTTAGCTTCATCCCATTCTTGTAACCTTTAATCCATCCCACCTTGAACGTAACGTAGCCAATGGTATATCTTCCTTTTAAATCCAAAGAAAATTTCAGGCAAAATATTTATCCTAAATCGAAACATTGATGAGTCCCAATGGGGGTAAATGTGACCAACAATCCAAGGTGACAGAAGGCCGTTAATTCTCAATCTTGAACCACGAAGTTACAAGAAATCTTAACCTGAATAGCTTGTGCCATCCAATATGGTCCCGCTAAATTTCAACGGGCAAGTTCAGGTGAACCATGCTCCTCGGAAATGCACCAAGCTTGCTGATGTTCTTGCAAAACTAGGCCTCCATTGTAACAGCAGTTTTCGCTTTCTTAGCTCCGTCCCACAATCTTCCATCTTTGTATAGAGACTCGTTTTTTTCCTCATGATTTTGGGATTTGATTCTCTTTGTATTTCATATTAGCCTTGGCCTATTCTATTTTCACCAAAATAAATAGATAAATAAACCTTCCATCTTTGTATAACCTTGTTGGGGGCTTTATGCTGTCTGATGGAACACTTCATGCAGCTGTGTAGTTTTTCTCAAGAAAATATAAACCACGAGGGAGAGAAAGAGAGAGCATAATCCTTGAGAAATCTTATAGATTACTGATATTGAAATTTGAAAAACCAGTCAATGAGAACAATGGATGCTGAACTTGACTGGGAAATTCAGTTCAATCAGGAAATAATTTTCCATGAGCATAAATGACCCATATGAAGAGATGGGTGAATATCTTGTATCCAAAAAAAAGAGTAAGGTGAATATCACTGCATTAGAACTTTACAGCACAATCTGGCATTCAAGCTTCGGCGTTCCTAGTGAAGTCAGTACAAGTCTGGCAACTGCAATCCGAAAAGCGGCAGATATCACAACCAAAGCAGACGCAAGAAGTGCAACCTTTGCATGTTGGAGAACGTGTACATCCTCTGTAAACTCTGCGACTTGCTCGTTCTTCTTCGTCATCACAGGTAATTCTGAAATGTAGAGAATTGTAATAATTCATGGCTGCTCCATAAATATGTAGCCACTACGGATTTTTAGTATGGGTTAACATATAATATATACACAAGAATCCACATTTGAACATAATAGCAAATACTTTTCTAGAGGTTGCACTGAAAATATAACTGACTTGTTCAAACATTAGGGCCAAAAAAATCTATTTATTATTATTAGAACACTCGACTGCTTCCTCCAATTTCCAAATCAGTAGGAAATGCGAAATAAAGAAACAAAAATGAAAATCAGATGTTACAAAAAGTTAAACTACATCAATAACCAAAAGAACACTAATGGAAAATTATAAGAGTGGAATACATCTCACTGGTGACAGTCTTGACCTAATAATGGAAATATAAGAGTGGAATCAATATTCCAGGGGCTAGACCAGCTGTTGGCAAAGACAGATTGAAAACTTCAAGGATCAGCGATCGGAACTCAGTATAACCAGGATGAGAAACGTAGGGGAAATACTAATGTCAAGGACTAACACCAAGTGTATACCTGAATAGTACTTTTAAGGGTTAAAACAGACAATTCTACACCTAATAATACGCAACTGTTATGGCCAGTAGCTACTTTACTTATTCCATAAAAGAGGGTTGAACTTAGCCCAAAAAAAGGTGGATCAAGGATCTGTAATCTAAAAGCCTCTCTTAATTAGTGAGGATTGATGGTAAATATATACCCTATAACCCACATCTACAATTTATAACCATAAATAAAATAACTAAAAGAATAAGATGAGGAAAATGAAAGAAATATATCTCCACCAAGGATCCAGAAGGGGGAGGGGAATAAGTAGATCTTCTTTGACGAAAACAGGTGTTAGAGTTGTGCAATATAAAGATTACACACACACACACTTTTAGAATCTGACTACAAATATGGCCAGAGGCTATCAACATTAACAATATTGCAGTTACAAAGATAAAATTATTTCTTTCAAGGTTCCAGGTATTATTCCCACCGATATAAATAGACCAACACTAAATCAAACTATATGACCAAGTTGTCACCCACAAAAGTATTAAAATAAAAGGTTTTATTCTAGATTACTTCCCAAGAGTAAACGAAGTAATCTGATGGCAAAGCTATTAAAAATAACCAGCAACCAGCAGTATAACAGTTCACAAAGTTAAAATCAATATCAACTGTTCTATTTCAATCCATTTATCACAACCATAGAATTTTCCACTATGTTCTTCATGTTATATTGCCCTCTTCATCATTTCAATACCTGTGAAAATCCCCTAATAGACAGCAGCCAACCAAACCCAATGTTGGGAATCATACACTTCAGAACAGAAGCATCTAAATCCACATAAGGAAATCAACTAACATCTAAACATGTATTATGTATACAAATCGTATTGGAACATTACTTCCAGAGGTATTTTTTTAGCACTACATGTTTCTACAACGTTTTCAGACATAAGCCTGATCGAGCTGTTTAAGCATGTAAGTTACAACCTTAGATTGTTTAACTTCACATGAATTAAATCATATACAAAGTAATATAGCAAAGCCCATCACCTGATTAAGTCAGATAGAACTTTAGAATAGCCTGTTGCATCAAGTCAGGAGAATCAAATGAAACAAAAGCATGACATGATGAACCAGAAAAAAAGCTATCACAGGCTGAGACCATGCGAAATTAATGGCACATCACAGGAAATTTGCAAGAATCCAAAAAAGATGCCTTGTCTGGAAGGCTTTGTCTCAAAATATTTGTACTAAAATAATCCTGCATATATCTTCACTCTTCAGATGTTATCCATGGACAAGATAACAAAAAATACATGTGTCCATCCTCATTATATACCATTCTCCTATTGGTTCAAAATATAGAAAGACGATACCAGGCGTACACAAATGATAACTTATGCACGATAGGATTATAATTAAATGAAATGCAGTAGCACTAATCCAAAGCATAGACATAATTATAACACTCCTATTATAGTTAAGATTTGCTGACTCAGATTTTTTGAAAAACATGTGATATCTAGTACTTTCATCTTAGGTTCATTAAATCATAATTCAATATACAAGAACAAATAAACATACTTGTCATATGGCAGATCAGAGCATTTCCAATTTGCATCTGCCAAAGCATCGTGGTGAATGCGGCATTCTTCTCTAGTCCTCAAACGGAATCTGCGCTCTTTGTTGCACCTAGTACAGCGAATGAACTCATCACGGTGATATGCCCGTCCATTATGGGATCTATGGGACCTGTTGGCACTTTTTGACACCTGATTTGCCTTGTCTGGAAGGCTTTGTCTCAAAATATTTGTACTAAAATAATCCTGCATATATCTTCACTCTTCAGATGTTATCCATGGACAAGATAACAAAAAATACATGTGTCCATCCTCATTATATACCATTCTCCTATTGGTTCAAAATATAGAAAGACGATACCAGGCGTACACAAATGATAACTTATGCACGATAGGATTATAATTAAATGAAATGCAGTAGCACTAATCCAAAGCATAGACATAATTATAACACTCCTATTATAGTTAAGATTTGCTGACTCAGATTTTTTGAAAAACATGTGATATCTAGTACTTTCATCTTAGGTTCATTAAATCATAATTCAATATACAAGAACAAATAAACATACTTGTCATATGGCAGATCAGAGCATTTCCAATTTGCATCTGCCAAAGCATCGTGGTGAATGCGGCATTCTTCTCTAGTCCTCAAACGGAATCTGCGCTCTTTGTTGCACCTAGTACAGCGAATGAACTCATCACGGTGATATGCCCGTCCATTATGGGATCTATGGGACCTGTTGGCACTTTTTGACACCTGATTGTAGTATTTGAGCAGTACTGTCTTACACAAGGGAACTTTCTCCCCATTAACTATTACCCAGACATTATTCTTCCATTTCCTGGCTGTCTCCCTTCCGGAGTG
This sequence comes from Acacia pycnantha, assembly GCA_025563575.1. Classification (NCBI taxonomy): domain Eukaryota; kingdom Viridiplantae; phylum Streptophyta; class Magnoliopsida; order Fabales; family Fabaceae; genus Acacia; species Acacia pycnantha. The sequence goes on along the minus strand of JAMWYP010000332.1, from coordinate 620,477 downwards.
TTTCTCAAATGCAGCAGGTGACAACTTGTCTAGCCATAAAACACAATTAAGCAAATAAGGTGATGACATAGGGATGAAGAAGACTGATTCAGATAATTTTCTAAGATAATTCTACTAACATGCAACTAGAGACTTAAAATCTTGAAGTATACTCTATCAATACATAAAGCGCAGTAGAATTAAAAGATCACTACGTAACTACTCCCTCTGGTCTTTATTATAAAGACCCAACTAACTTTTCTCATAAACCAATAAAAACAGTTAAAGTTAATAAAGTTGTCCTAGAATCTAAGTAATTTTCAATATTACCCCTACTAATTGCACTAAACTCTAATATCTTATTAATTATTACTCTCACCCACTACCCTTATTAATTATGGGCAGACATGGAAAAACATAATTAATGCTCAGTGCCTTATAAAAAGGACCAAATAAACTTGCTAGTTGGTGCCTTATAATAAGGACTAGAAGAGTACTACTTAAAATATCAAGCAAAAAGCCAACAACAGCTAGTAATGTCTGCAAGAATTGTATTTTTAAAAAAAAGATAAGGGCCATAACTAAGTGGATTGCTAAGCCCCCTTGTTCATTGCGTTAATCATAAACAGACGAACGATTACTCATCTACTCAAAAGTCCCGGATGGAAGAAATCAGGAATTGAATTTATTCTCAATCATAAAACTCTCCCATAAATTATCCAGTGCTTACCAAAAATTTTTGTTAGTATTCCTTGTAAAATGTATTGAATCAATCATTTTTTTATCGTTTGGTTCTAGGATGGCATGCAGCGCCATGGCAGACAATACTTCCATTTATAAGTTAACTACTTTCCGCTGAGATCCTCATCAGGCATCATCAGAGGTTGTTCTTCTTTGCCCGAAACAACACTCAAACCATTGTGCAAACAAAACAATGCACACAGATCAATACACGAATCTTGTCTAACGTGACAACATATGAATGAAGCTACCAGAATTAGACCTGAGAATCCAACCACTGCAAAAAGGCAATCATTTACGCTATCATAGACTACTGGAAATCAGCCCCATATGCATACGCTTTATACAGATATGCAGATAGCCTATTTCATCACACGTATGAGAATATAATATCAAGCAGCAGAAGAAAGTGTAACCAAAACCAGAATGTAGACTTGGAGTGCCATAGGATCTTCTCGTAGTCTACTCTACCATAAAGACTGTAATGATTATTTTAATTCAAATCCACATAAGACGCCTAGAGTAACGACCAAATCTCAACCGTAACGGTAATGAGATATTATTCCGTAGGTTCAATACTTTTTATCGACCAAACAGCCACGATCCGCTCCCAAAGACTCAATAAAAAACAAGAACTTTACACATTTGCATAACTCTAATATTCGTAAAGGAGCGTGTTCACTGGACAGATCAACATACACTTCAACTGTGCAGCCAGCAATAGAAAAGATTATATGCGTAACCATCATTGAAAACTCCAAACCCAAGGCAGATTAAACAACAGAATAATGACACCTAACAACGTGAGTAGTAATAACACCAGAGACTTCGTACACACAGGAAATCTACATGGGGAGGAATCAAAAACTTATATTTAAAAACTATATGGAGAAGAGAGAGACCTTCCTGACAACCAGGCGTGCAATCACAAGTGATTTCGAGGAACCCATTAACAAAAACCCTAAGCCTTCCAACTGCGTCGCCGTATCTATGGCTGGTACACCCACACGTTACCTCCACGTAGTCCCCAACTCTCTTCATGCCACTCAGCTCCTTCAGCTCGTCTTCACTGAACATTGTTAGATCACTTTCTCTCTCTAACCCATTCGCCATTTTTTTCCTCTGCGATAAGGAAAGACTCTGTTTTGGTTTTGAAGAAAGCAAGAAGGAAATCCTCAGGATATATGGGAGGAAAATCGAATAAAGAGTCGATAAAATTGCGGCGAGAAATCCAGAAAAGTACAAGAATATCCTCCAAAGTCTAAATGATAAAGTTGGAGTACAAGATGGAGAAACCCCAGAAAAGCATAATGAAGAGAAAACTCAACAACACGGTTCTCCGAGGGTTACTCCGAGAGATCTGGTGGAGAAAACGTTGAAATATCAGACATGGAAAGCAAGCAGTAGATATGAGAGGTGGGGGAGAGAGATGCTAACGGGGTTCAATGAATGAGCTGGCGAAGCTAAACAAAACAACAAATGTCTTGAGGTGAAGGGGCTAAAGACTATTTGCATGTATATTGATATGACATCAGGGAGGGAGAGAGAAAGAGATGAGAAAAAGGTCGCTTTGGGGTCGGCACTTTTGTTTACGGGAAAACTCCGCTCATGAAAGACGACGAGGTTTCGATATTGTTCTTTTTTCCCTTTGTTTTATTTTTTTACCGCATCAGTTTTTGGAACGTTGCACCTTCTGGTACCACTGTTCTCGAGGAGAGGGTTCAAGTTCCACCGATATTGCATCCCACAATGGACGAAATATAGTTTTAATTGGGGGGAAAATTTCTGCCATCAAACGATGAACAAACCCGGAAAAAGAAAAACTTGCTGAGGAACTTGATTCTTCACTATCGTCGTATGATTATTATGGGCTGCACGACCTTTTTCTGAAAGCCATTAATGAGTTCCAGAAAAGGTAAAAGTGGTGGTAACGTTGAACTAATGGGGTTATAAACTGATGTATCTTCGTCATATCAGTAAGTTTATGGCGATAGTAATAGGACGCGGATTATGCGTTCAGAATTCAAAATCCCATTTATTGTTGTCATGCTCTCTGCTTGAAAGTGTACTCCAAATAAGCTATCTCAATAATGATACCTAAGAACATACAACAAGAAACTTACAAGCTTATGCAATCATACCCTTTTGTATGGTTTGTATTTTTTTTTTTTTTTGCTCAGATTGTATGGTTTGTATTTCACAACTAGGAATGTAGGGAAATTCATTAAATAATAAGAAAGTCCATAAAAAAGTATTGATACGATCCGTGATAATATCCGGCAATATGTTAAAACTCTGAACAAAAGGAGAATGAATTCTGCCCCACAAAGAAAAGATGGAACGGGAAACAGCAAGCTTGATAATCACATAATGTGACAACTTCTTAGATATGGAAAATATATTATTTGAGAATCTCCTCTGTATAACGCTGAAGCGTAACCGTGACTCGATCTTCAATGGTAGGTTATTTATTTTTCCTTCTCTTCCTTTCAGAGGAGAATATGCCTTCCAATAAAGAGAGGAGAGGAGAAGAGAAATTTTGTAGAAGAAGTTGAATTATTAAAAAAACAAGTTTATATCACAGATGTTGCTAAACACGAGCCCTGTCAAAAATATTTTATATAAGCTCTGAGTCTGTATTAGTTGCCATTTCACGTAGTGGGAGCTTTTGCGTGGCAGAGCCACTTTGTGGGAGTTCGTTCAGAAAACATTATAGCTTTTGTTCCATATACACCTATTATTCATTAAAGACGCACTCCATGATGGTCACCTCACAACGAACGGTTCTTCTTGTCTTGGTTGCAATTTTAACCAGTCATCAAACAGGCAGACAAATTGCAATTACTTTGCGACTGCTATAATCTCTGCTACCACCACAAACCCCATATCCGTTCTGCAACAATATAATTATCATATCATACACACAAACATGCTACAAGCATTTGGCTTCTGGAACATATTTAGCACATACTGATCGAGAGAACCTACAAATTAAGATATCTATCTGATATGCTACGATGTTCGACGCAGTGTTCAAAGATTTGAGAGAAACATGTTAATTTGAAGATAAAGTTCTTGTTACTACTTGAGGCCCGGGAGGGAGGAGGCAAGCCAATATTCTTTTGGTGCCTTAAGATGCCATGAAGAAAGCAGAGGAAGTACGGGTTCGATTGTGTCATTTTTTATGTGAAATATCATGTTGTATTTATAAGTCATTTTTAACTAAATTACACATTAAGAAGATGCAGTTAACTCAATGATTATGGAATAAATTTTCAATTTTACCCTAATTTATGAATGAATATTTTTCAATTCTTTCACCTCTCTCTATTTTCATTGATACAATTAATATGAGCAAAATTGTCACAATCTCATTTACTACTCTAAAACTGGACTTATAAATAGGACTAACTTTTTTTAATTAAAAATGACTTATAAATACGACTAAAGTGGTAGGCCAAAACAGGAAAAGAAAAAGGGAGTTGTAAAAATAGGACTCTTTTAACTGTGGCATGCAATTTTGTTGATGATTGGGTCAGATATGCTCTATTGAATCCACCTATAACTCTAGTGGGTCTTTAATCTTCCATTCAAATCAAACAGTATGCCCACAGAGCCAAGCACTGTTGGAAACGAAACATATAAAATCTCGCAAGATAATAATGTGCACCATGCCACCATATATATGCTTTTGTCTCCCGTGTATTTGTCAAGGATGAAGAAAAAAGTGCCGGCAATAAGGCATATTCATACCACGATAGCAGACTTTTTCACTCTAACTACCAAACAGTGATGGTGGTGCAAGTACTTGGGTATGTGATTCTATCCTGCTCTCTGAGATGAATCAAAATCTAGAGGAATCGATTCGCATAGGATTCTGTAAATTGTTGTTGGCAACTTGGCATCCCAATTTGAACGAACTATGCATGCGCTGCCTCTAGCTAGTAGTGCCCCTCTCGGTCCTTCGGCACCGCAGTATCACTCCCTTTGTAATAATAAATTGTTAGGTGGCCACAAACCCAGCTACTATATTTGACTTGTTGCCACTTCAATCGTTTGCCCCACTCTTATGCAGAATCCAATGAAAAACTCGACATGTTGAGGCTGTAAAAATAGCTCCGATCTTGTCACAACTCACAACCAGTGATGTGCTCACACGCCAACCCCAACTCGTTCAAAAAAAGGAGAGCCACATACAGTCCAAAAGAATCCAGGCGATCGACCACATGAAAAGTAAGATGCAGCAAAGCACTGATTTATTTTGGATTTGAATAATCGCTGGTGGGTTCTAGTCTTTATCAGATAATGTTATAATAAATTAACAAGTTGGGGGAATAAAAAAGAGGTGACTTTGGGGGTCGAGAGCCAAACAAGAAGGAGCGGAGGTGCCTCCTTAATGCAAGTTGATGAGGTCAGGCTCTGTGATAATGCTCTGTGGTGCACGATGCCCTATGCTAATTACTTGCCTGCGACCATCTTATTGTGATGTGTGTTTATGTGGTTTATATATGGAGAGTGAAGGCATATACGGTAAGTGAGAAGTGAGAGCAGGAAGGTGAGGCAGCTTTTGCAGTAATATGGAGAGTGAGGACTTTGGAGATGATTACGCTGAGAGCTAGCTGCTCGCATTTCGTCACTATTACCAGCAGCGTACGTACTGAACCATCATTCACATGGACCTCCTTTTCATTGATTCAACTCCCTCCTTTCACTAAATAGTAACATCCCCTCACCAGTAATGGCCTCCACTTTAACCCTCCATCGTACACACACGTACAGTTTAATTTTTTTTTACTGCATTCATATGCTAGTGGCGTTACTCTAGTGTTCAATTTAATAATTAATATGCATGTGGTTCAAAGTTATGTTCATGTATGTGTCCGCTTTAGAATATATATAGCTGTACAAGTGTGGATAAAGAAAGTGAATAGGCAAAGGCGGGACTTAGAGAAATAAAAACACATGTCTCTTTAATTAATTTTATTCGATATTTAATGGACAGCTCATCTCCACCCGCGTCCCTGCTCCATTTTCCACTGAATTTTAAACCCCAACAAAATACGAGTATCTACGTTAGTTAGAGATTTGGAGCATGTCTGGAAACGGATCCGCTGATCTTCACCACTCATCGCATCGATCACCAGCATTCATTAAGGATCTTTTAATGTTTGAGACTGTACTACCCGCATGAACAGCTGCTTACACACTTCCCAACCTTCAATTAATACCTTAAATAACGTTTATTGACTTCAATTCATGCCTTCGTTCTAAGAAACCGGCCGGTCAGAATACGCTAACCTGCAGGGGAGACTGACGACACAAAGACGAGCACATAGAATAGTAGAACGTAGGAAAATCTTTTAAGTACCACTTTGAGAGGATGAGGGACCTTAGGTTCAAAATGTCATCATACAGCGGACGCTCTATCCCACAATGGCCCAGGCAGCACTATGCTATCCTAGGGAGACATCCCTTGTATAATGCGTGGATCTTTTCATAATGGAATGTGGACACACATGCCAGAGGAACAAGCATTGTCGTCCTACGAGATTTTTTGTAACTTTCAAGCTCCATTGGAAGCAAAATCCTCTCATTATTCTTTTTGAGTTCATCTGGATCATTGATTGGGAAGAGAAATGTATCTACACCGTTGAATAGGAAAAGGAGAAAAAAGTATAAGAAATGATAACCTAATGACGTGGTTTTTTTTTTTTTTTACTTTTCAGATTAATTGAATGAACATGATTATGAGATAATGAGAGAAATCAGACCCCTTCAGCTTATCATTTAAAAAACAAAAATAACAGAATGTAAAACATAAAAATATTACATTATGTGATTTTTAATTGAGGAAAAATTAACATGGTGTAAGCCCAATATTAATAAGGAAATACCTACTTTAAGTTGTTGTCCAATATATGAATAATACTATATCTTCTAATATATATAACATACAAGAACTGAGATGAAGCATATTATTTCTTAATTTTAGTAACTAGTACGTAGGTTGATTGATAATTAGAATCGGAGCCCCGACTTTTTTATTAAAAAAACATTGGTTAGCAAGGGTTTAAAAAATTTGTAAAAATTATACAAATTTTTTATACCTTACATAAATATATATAAATATTTATGGATGAGGGATTTATTTCCGTTAATTTATTATCACCATTATTCTTCAACGATTGAATCGAAGCCTGACACGTCATGGAGCAAGAAAGCGAAGGGCCGAACTCATCCTATTTATTAGTGATAATATTTTTGTCTTCACAATGAACTTGCGGCCCAACAAAGAAGAGTTTCTGGACCAACCCAATGCCCCTGATTCTTCGGGTCTGGACTCTCTCCTCAAGTCTACTTCAGATTCCTTTCAATTTCTAGCCACCGAAACGAAGAACAAAAATTGCATTGCCATTTGTGGCATCAAAAGGAGTGCAGCAGCATGCGTGGATGAGGCAAAGAAATAGCAACAGCTTGAGGAATATAGAAGAATATCACTACGGTGACATCATCCCACATGAAGTCTTCAGTTTCTTTACATGGAAGTATTAGAGCTGTCTTAAACTTTAATTACTCCTGAATAATCATTCTCTATTACCTAGCATAGCATAAGGGGGCAAAAAGTCTTCATTGCCGTTTAAACAACATGGCAAAATTCATGAATCATGCCCATTGTGTGTATTCCGTATTCGTAACATATGCAAAGAAACTCCCCAACCTAGTCCAGCTCAAGCAATTACTACATCATATAGAGAAGGGTATTATGATAAAATCACGAGGGAACATGGGGAAACTCGAATGAGGAAGGCAGGCTCCAGAATCAGCGCCCTGACACAGTCTTCATGATAATGCTGTCCCTAGCTATGAGTAGTTAGTTGCATGGCCTTTCTCACATGACAAGCAACCAAAGGTAAGTTCATCACCACAAACAACCTCTTGTGGAGAGAGAAAGCCACCCCTTTAATCTCCTTCACAATAACGATGACCCATTTTTTGTTCAATTCTCAGGGTGAGACGCAGAGTAATGGCTTACAATAAAGGCAACCATGGCGGCGGCGGAGGAAACAGAGGAAGGTCATATGCGCTGATGCTGTTACTGGCGTTTGGAGCTGCATTGCTTGGGGTTATGGTGCTTCACAAGCTCAGGGAAAGGCGTATTTACGGCCTTCTTGTAAAAGAGAAAGATCGTGATCTCCTCGCTCTTCAGCTTCTCTTGCAGGTAATCACTATCATTCCTCTGTCTCGTGTTCTTCTTCTCCTTCTGACGTGTCACTCTATTAGTCTATTTTTTGGACACATACGAAGCATCATGCATGTAGCAGATCTTTATCAACTTTCCTCCTCCTAATTACTTACACCAAGTGCTTATAATCAGATAATTCCTTGACCCTTTTGAGATGATGAATTGTCAGAATATCTAGCTTTAGGGTGAAAATATGATCTTGGCATGTTGCATTATCGACTCCCTTTTAAGTTAACTGAACTGAGTTCTGTAATTATTCGCCTGGGGTGAAGATTTGCAGTGATAATGATGGTAACTTTGGTTGTTTCAATTACACAGAAGGAAAGAGATCATACTACAGAGATGAAGATGAAGAATGAAGAAATGAAGGCAAAGATACACTCCCTGAGAAGTCAAAAGACGGAGCTTGACAGGACAGTTCTGGAGATGAAATCCACGATGGATTCGCTGAAAGAAGAGCAGAGAGTGATGGAATCTGCATTCGAAGAGAAGCAGAATGAGATCAAAATGCTTCAAGAAAAAGTGAGCGAGTTGGAGAAAGAAAGTCCTGAATTAATAGCTTTAAAGGAGAAATTTCGGCAGAAGGAAGCAGAGATGGAGGATTTGAAGCACCATTTTGAAGAGGCATTTAAGAGCCGCGGAGTAAGCAGTAATAATGCAACTATCCTTCCAGAGCAAGTGTCAGAAAATGGAACAATGGCAGCTCATGAGAAAACTCAGACCGAAAATAAACAAATGGACGAGCAATCACAAGATCAAGCTACCAAATATGAGGATGGCGAGGGGATTACAAATGAAGGTGCAAGCAAAAACAAATGGACCAACTTTGATGTTGACGATGAAATTCAAAAGAGAAAGGGGAATAATGGTAGACTGAATGAGCTGGTTGAGCAAAATAAGAGGCAAGAAATTGTGCAAGTTGATGGAGGTCACAGTGACACTGCAAAAGAAATGAACCAGAAAATCGTGGTTGGTGAAGAAAATGCATCAGCCAGACAAGAGCAGGGAGGAAAATTGGAGAATGATGCGACTGGTGGAGGTCAGGAATTCAGTTTGAAGCAACTGGAAGATAACCCCAGAATTTCTCACGATGAGAAAAGGAAACATGTCCGTCTAGGAAGAACAAAGGGCAAGAGGTGGAGAACGATTGTCAAGAACAGTTTACTGGAAAACAATGGAATTTCTGAAAGTCACAGAGCTGTAAACATAAGAAGCAGAAAGCTTAAGAGAGATCAGCAAAATGATAAAAACAATGAAAGGGCGGAAAAGGAAATGGGTAATGACAATCCGAGCAAAAACAAAGCAGAAGAACAATTGCAGAAGCCTGGAAGCCATGACGATGTACAAGATGACAGAAATGATATAAACCACCAGGTGAACGATGATGATATTGGCGTGCGCCAAAGGAAAGAGACATTGGATGAGGACAGTCAGTCAGAAAAGCAAGAGGAAAGTGGAGTAGAACAAAGCTGGAGTAGAAGGCATGTCAACTTAGTGGAAATGAATACCGGACATGAAAAGACTGGCACGCTTCATAAAGAGCTTGAAGAATCAGAAGTTGCAGATGTACAAGAAGAGAAAGATGATATCTATGGGGGTGATGGTGAAAATAAAGATGATGATTTCTCTAAGGAATCCCAGCCCGAGTTAGCAGGTGCCAATGAGCACAAAGGGGAAACGTACGAACACGAGTTAGAGTCCCAGGCCGGTTTATGATACTGTATATTAAATTAGCATGTCCTGTTGGAACTTATGATACAATAGCTGGTGTTAACTATTTAAGTTTGATGTGGTCAAAAACTACGAGCGCTTTAGGAAAAACATATTACTACACTATGCTGCATTTTACAAGTTTCAGGCTTTCTTTAATGTAATAAACTTGTGCTGCCTCGCTTTATCTTGAAAATCAAAGTAGCAACAGGCAAGTATACGACCCACCATCTGAGAGAGATTACTTGAATAAATTAATTGCTAGTGCTACCTTTCCCCTTTCAATTTGACAAAGAGGATGTGTAATGCTTCAAACTGTTACTTTTACTACAAACAGTCCATTTCGAGCGTTAGAGGATATCCTCGGAGGTCTCATTCAAACTAGTTTACAGCCGATAGAATCCGTCCAGCCAATTACTTCGCGTCAATAAAATCTTTTTTCTCCCACACATCCCACTCTCTCATCATCCCTCATCATCTGGAAATCTGGGCCGTCGAAATCTTGATCTAAGAGCTCAGAATTTTTTTTTTAAAAAACCGCATGCGGTATTGACACCGCATGCAGTTTTTTTTAAAAAAATTTTGGGCCCTTGGATCAAGATTTTAACGATCAGGATGAGCCTGTGAGGGATGGGCAGAAAAAGAATCATGAGAGAATCCTCTTCCCCACTGAACATGTCAATTTTTATTCCAACTAACATCCAATCCCAAAAGATACTTTTGGATGTCCATATGTGCTTAGGGTTATTTTTGGTTTCTTTGAAGATGTTTGTTATAACTTTCTTCTTTTTTAATTGAGCTTTTGAAAAAAAATAGTTTAAGCCATAAGTCAAAATTTTTTACTTTTAGTTTTTCAACTTTAGAGAAAGAAAAGTAGCTTATGAAAAAAAAAATGTTGGGTCCACTTTTTTAAATTGAAATAGTATCATAGTCCTTATTATAAATACTTTAGATGAATTTTTTTGACTTAAATATAAATTCACTTAAAAGTTAATAATCATAATAGTACTTTCGTTCAGGTCCATAAGAAATTTAATTGGGTAGAATTACTTGATAAGTTTTTATATAAAAATCATGACAGATTTATATTACTCTCAGCAATTAAATTTTTAGTGAATTTTCCTAAAAAAGTTAATTAGTTTAGTATTGTAAGATTTCTCTGAATAATACGTTTTATATTTTTATCTTTATAAAATTTATGGTTTTTTCAGTTTTTTACCTTTAAACTTGATTTTCCATTGATCATCCAAACAATTTTCTGTATCTTTTACAATTCACATATAATATATATATATACATTATTTAATAATATCTTTTTCAGTCATTTTTCATCTAAATTTACTTTTCAAAATAATCATCCAAACAAATTTCAGTTTCAGAAAAACCACTTGTATTACCGTCACTACAAACATAAATCTTAAGTTTGCATAAGTCAATATCATAAATAAGCCATTTTTCCGTCACTATCCAAACACACACTGGCTGAGCTTGGTAGGCTAATTCAAAAAAATGATATTAAGACAATACCAATTATAGTTCATGTCAATGAAATCAGCTCCGTACAGAAGCAGAAGTATCCATAAATTATTAGAAGAAGACCGGCAAACATATATAGTAAATGAAATGTAGCCATTACTGTTCTGGAAAGAATTATCTTCCAAGGCTCATCATTTTCAAAGATTCATCGATAGCTAGCCACAAGGATTGCTTGCCAGCACGCAAAACCAAGACCGGAAAAACATGGGAAAGTATCAGCAACAGTTAGGATGTGCAAATATCCAAACTTCACTGCGGTGCCTCCACCAATTTCTGCCAAATCAGTATTCTTTAGCAAAGATCAACACTTTGAAATGAAATACACTCTTGCTTAACATGACACTAGATTGAAGGAACTGATGGCCATCTGATTTAAATTTGCAACCTCGAGTTCACCTCAAAGTTGTTTGACATTAGACAACTTCAATTATTAGCCGTGTGCCCAAAATAATATTAAGCAACTTCGTTATATGACTGCAACCAACTTTAGCTATGTAAGTATTAAATTCATGATCTTCAATAGCACGATACAAATATTAATTCACTATTAATATTCACAAGACAGTTTGTTTTACAGACCCATCGGTCCATTTTTTCATGGCACATTCTGCTCATCTGATAGTCACAAAAAGGGGGGAAATTTGTCTTCAGTGACAACAAAGCAGAAGCATCAAACCAACATTTTTTTTTTTTGAAATAATCATATTCATCTTGGAACTCACTGAGAAACAGAACCATCAACATTCAAAAGAAGCGGAAACCCCTAACAAAATTCTGAAGATGCGTCATCAACAAAGCTCTATCAGTCCTCTTGCCGCTTGAAAATTTTATTAAACAGGCTATGTGATAACGAACATGTAAATATTCTAGCATGGTAAATTTTGGAAAAGACGGATTTGTTTGACAGACAATAGAACAGTCACAGCAGTACTCGTTTATAGAGAACCAACTTCGGACATACTCATGGTGACACAGGTGAGAAGCCAAGCCAATATGCGGTAAACTGATGATCATAGTATTAACCACTAGAAAATACAAAGGGGAAGAGATACCTCTTCTTTCTTGCCCTTGCCTCCAGTGAAGAACTTGTATCCGCCGAAGAAGAGCAAACCCCAGCCAGATAAAGAAACAATTACAAACTGCAAGAACATAATAATGAGTCGTATCAATATAAATGCTTTGCAATTAATACAGCATCTTCAACACATGTTTACACTCACATGCTCTTCCTTCCATTTAGATGGGCTCATCGGATCTTGCCAACAGTTAACTTTTGGGGGGCCATGGTGATCTGCAATGACCAATTGAGTAAGCCATTTCAGAGACAAATTGCAAAACATTATCACATGGTAAGCTAAAATGCGGAAAATCAATTTGAATACAGAGTGAGGAAGGCAGAACATATGTTGATTAACAATGTCATATTAGGTTATTATGGACACCAGAATCAAATTTTTCTTTCTTTCAGTTACTAGAGCGGTTCATCAGCATCATATAAAGCAAAACAACAAATAGTGCCTCTATTCCAATCAAATTTATGTATTTTGTTCTTCACTCTTGTTTTTTACCACACAAGAATCCAATGGTTCCATTTATAGACACACTCTTTATTTTCCCCACTTTTCAGGGAGGGAGAGGGAGAAATTTCAATTTGTTTTAAATGAAATTTTAGATATGTAAAGGTTTCCTAGAGGACATAATCTGATTGAGTTTCACAGATATGTTCGAACCATTTTATCTCCTAATTTTCAATGTTTAAATAGAAATCCGGCTTAATTTATTGTATAAAGAAATTATAAAAATGTGAAATCAACTACTTCCAAGGTTTCGGTTGATATCATCACCTGGAGAATAAATGCCCGGGGGAGGGGGCTCAAAATCCCAAATTTACACGGATTTGACACTCAACGCCAAAGTTTAAATTCTTACGAAGGCACAAAACTTGAATTAAGCTGACTGATTCAGAAAACTTCTCAGCTAGCAATGCTACGCCGATAAATAATACGGAAATATTTGCAATATTACATAGATCCTGACCCAAAAGTAAATGGGATCAAACGGATTCATAAAATTCATGCAAAGATAAATTACCCGCGGCACCGGCGAGACCGCGCTTATGGATAAGGTTGGGGGCCTGAATTGGTGTTCTTGGTGAAGAAATACGACTTAAAGAAGCAGCTCGACGAGCTGCAGCCGCTGCTAGAGTGGCCATGGTTTTCTGCTTGTTTTGAAATGGGATGCGAGGGACTAGGAGGGCACAATGCTTTGGTTTTGGAAGGCTGAAATGCCCAGGACGCCAGGTAAAAACGACGTTGTATTTGTGGGTGATATTGCGTCGAGAGCCCAATATTTCGATAAAAAGTTCACAGTGGACTGCTGCAATCCAATATCCACGTCATTATTTTTAACTTTTCAAAAATCTATAATATTTACGTAATTTTCTTGGTGAATATTAGTAATAAATAATTAACCTAAATGGAGCTGTTGCATTAAGGGCCCGTTTAGTTCAAGGAACATTTAAGGAGAGAAATGAACTTAGAAGAGGGAAATGAACTTAAAGGAAGGGAAATGAATATTTGAAAGATGAGGGAAGATGGTTTGAGTTGTTTGATTGGAAGAAAATGAAGGGGTGATAGTTGGTAAAGAATTAGGAAAAGTCTATTTTACCCTCAAAAGAAATTAATTCAAAATAAAAAAGAAAAATATTTTTTTTGCTAAAATATATTTTTAAAAAATATATTCTTGTTAATTCGTCTGGTAAGTCATTGGAATATTTGGATGTTTGGATCATGTGCTTTGCTTTTGTTTTGGACCCCGTCTCAAAAGAGAAGATGTTTAAAATTTCTCCAGCTGCCGGTTTCCATTAAATGCCAGATTATCTCAAAAGGACATATAAGCATGAAGGTTGATCGTTGCTGCTCCAACAAAATAACACAGGCTAAACGAGGCTACCATTGTTTTCTCTCCTTTAGGTTTTCTTGCCTCTCCATAAAATCTTGATCCTGGACTTGTGGCATAACCAAATGCTCTGACATGGTTGGAGACGGTAAAGGCTTGTATTAGGGTGCGACCAGTAGTATAAGTAATACCTACCTATGTGATTGGAGGTATAATTACCATCTGCTAAGCTGTTTAAAGAATATGATCAAGAGGAATATAACAATCACTTCTCAAATGTTTAAGCTTCCATTCCTGATTTATCAATATATTGTATGGTAAACTAACAATAATGTAGCTTAAACCTAAAACTATTCATATCAAATTTTAGCAGTTTGAAATTAATTATTATTTTTTTATAATGTAATATTTTGATAATAATTTTATAAAAGATCAAATTTAAATTATTCAAATATACTTATCAATACTCCCTCTAGTCCTTATTATAAGGCACCAACTAGCAAGTGTATTTGATCCTTTTTATAAGGCATTTGCTTGTTCCCAACGAGTATTGATTATTTTTTTCATACATGTCTCTAATTAATAAGGGTAGTGGATGAGAATAATAATTAGTAGTTTAGTGTAATTAGTAGAGGTAGACAGGTAGTATTGAAAATTAGAATATTTTTATTGACTTTAACTATTTTTATTGATTTGTGATAATTATTAATTGGCGTTTTATGATAAGAACAAAGGAAAGAGAGAGAGTGGTTAGAAAAAGAGACAGAGGAAAGAGGAGATTCTTTCTTTCCAGGGGCGGAATTAGGGGGGCTAGGGGTGGCCCCCGCCCCTCTAAAATTACAGAAAGAGACCCAAAATTCTCAAAAATTATAATTCAGTCTCCTAAAAATTTTAATATTTTCACTTTAGTCCCTATTAAAAAGTTTATAGAGGGACTAAAATGAAAATATTGAAATATTTATGAGGCTAAAGCATAATTTCTGAGAATTTTGAGTCAATTTTTGTAATTTTCGCCTCTAAATTTTAAATACTGACTCTACTGGACTTTATTGTGTAATTTTTGCCCCCCTAATTTCTTTTCCCGGCTCCGCCCCTGTTTCTTCCCCAGCCTAATTCGCAAAGGCCCTGAGACCGACTCGAAAACAAAAAGCGCTAAAATCATGTTTGCCATATGGAATTATATTAATTAGAAGGGGCTAAAGGACGTCACTTAATAAAGACCACTAAAGAGAGAATGAAATTGCAGGATCACAATTCACAACATTCTTTGCAGATTTTTTTGCCGTAAGTGGATATGTTTGAACATACCATATTTTGATATGTTGTTTCATGGTTAATTTAGGGATTATATCGTAATAATTGGGTTAAAAATGCATTATTTATAATGCATCTAGATTAATGAGTGATTACATAAAACATGTTAAAAATGATAAAATTGTCATAATTACTGTAATTACTCTTAATCATTGCTTCTTAAGAAGATTTAACGTTGGCTTGATTAGTTTCAATTGTAGGTGATTGAGGAAATTAGATCAAATATGAAAATGACCGTTTGGTACAAAATTGTGGAAATGACAGTTTCCTACCCAAATCTTCGAAATATCAAGTCCTTACCTAGGAAGAGGATTCTCTCATTTTCTCATTTCTGCCCATCCCTCACTGTCTCATCCTGGCCGTCGAAATCTTGATCCAATGGCCCAGAATAATTTTTGTGAAAAACCGTCGCATGCGGTGTTGTTACCGCATGCGTTTTTTTAAAATTTATTCTGAGTCCTAGGATCAAGATTTCGACGGCCACAATTAGAAGACAATGAGGGATAATGAGAAAGTGGCATGTGAGAGAAACCGGACCCCCTTACGGGAAACTGACCAGGACAGAATCAGATTTTTTACTCCTCTTCTCCATATACTCTGGAAATCGATAAAAACCAGGGGGAGAGGAGACACCAAGCATTCAGGGTCTTCTTCGTCCATCTTCATCCATACCGTCGGGTTCATCTCCTCCACCTTCATCCTCTCCATTCCATCAAGGCCGGCAGTTTCCATCTTTCCATTTCCACCTTTGCTTCTCCATCTCACAGTCTTCCTTCGGTCGGTCTGTCACCAATCATCACTGGTCTCTAGCTACCTCCATTTTCACTCCATTTTTCATCCCTGCCTCCATTTCCTTCGTTTTCTTCACTGATTCTTCCATGGCAGCTGTGTTTTGCTGTTCTTTGGTGACAGAAAGGAGCTTAATGCGTGCCAAACTTCCAACTCTTGAGGATTGGTGATTTGGCTTGAGTTATTGAGCTCAATGGGGAGTTTTCTCAGTTCCTTTATAAATTTTTTATTGTTATTGTAATTCCTAACTATGTTCTTAGATAGTTTTAGTAGGATTTTGATGTGAATTATTTAAACTCCATATGGTTAATTAAGCTTAGACTATTTATATTATATTGTTCTTGGATGTGGATTATTGCAATTGGATGTTTTTCATTTATGTATTTCTTATTAATTCATTGAGACTATATATACTTGCTATATGATTAATAGTTTGTGTAGTTGATTTGAGTGTTAACTGTTACGATTTATGAGTGTGCATTCATATTAGAGGAAAATATTTGTATTAATTCAAACTATTTTGTACATTAAATGGTTCTTTAATAACATTAATTCATAAGCAATAACCATGAATACAATCGTAAGAGTAGCCATTAATTATCAGTGTTAAACCTAATGCGATTATTTGAGATTTTTCAATTAGATTTGATGAACTTCAACTCCTATATGATTTATTGAACAAAGATATTGAACTAGTTTCTCAAGAAAATTTACTTAATTCATATTCCATTCTATTCATTACCATATTCTAAAAATGCCAACAAAAAAATAGAAATAGATTTATTTTCATGTATTTAGTTTTAGGGAAAATCATTTTCAAAACCCACTTCCTAATTAACCTGTATTCCACTCTTAGTTTATCCTAAGGAATTTAAAATAAAGGCTCGTTGATAAAAGAATGACCACAAATAATTCGTACTATTCTACATTTTAACTTATGGTAAATAGTTTACATTTGATCCAAGGTGATTAAAGTTGTATCAAATTAATGTTACGAAGCAAAAGTTTTTCACAGGGTCCTAATAAAAAAGAAATACAATGACAGATTGACAGTAAATGCTTTAAATCAAACATGCAATCAAATGAATGGAGGGAAAAAATACTGAGAAGACTACCACTAGTGTTAGTTGAAAGTGTGATTAGGATCCCCCAACCACAAAAGAGCAGTTTGCCAAAAAGAAAAAAGAAAAAAAACAAAGAGTGCGTTTTGTCATTGGTGAACCGATCGAGGGATGGAGGGCGCCGCCAATGCTACCAAAAAAACGCAGTTTCTCTTAGAAATTCGTTTCACAGACAAAAAGGACAATCAAAGATATGTCCAAGTAAAATACATTGCGTCTCTACTTTGGTTTTTATAAAGAATTTTCACAATATCTATGTCCAGCAATATCATCTTTCTTCCTTGTTCTCATTTCTCAATCCATCTAACAGAAACACTGAAGTCTTGGCAGCTGGCGAGTGGCCGGCGAGTAAAAACACCATCGTTCGGATAAGATAACGAGTGGTTTCACTCCCAAACTACGTGTCCAAATTACTATATAATGGGCTGGTGCAGAAACCATGTGCAGCACAAAAGACAACAAAAGTGAATGGATTTTAGGCATGTGGCAGTTGAGTTTTGGGTCCTGGGTCCACAGTTCTACCTCAAGTAAAAACCATTGGTTTTCCATACACTCCAAATTTGGCAGCGGTTCCGGTTTCATCTCTCAGCCGTCTTTTATGAATCTATATAAGTACCAATCCCATCCCAGTGCTTTACTCAAAAGGTGTTTTCAAACTAGCAAGTGCAAACAGTTGAAAAAAATAAGAGAATTGAATATTGGAGTGTGAAGAAGAGGCTAAAACATGTGTGCAGCAACAGAGGCTTGGGTGGCGGCAACCAGTGTTGGGGTTGTGGAGGCCTTGAAGGATCAAGGCTATGGCAGGTGGAACAACGCCGTGAGGTCAATACACAAGCATGCCAAGAACCAAATAAGGTCGGCTGCTCAGGCGAAGAAGCTCTCCAAGCCTTCTTCTTCGGCGTCGTCGTCGTCAAAGAAGCCGAGAGATGAAGGGGAGAAAACCAGGTCGGAGGAATCTCTCAGAACAGTCATGTTCTTGAGCACCTGGGGCCCCAACTCCTAATTATCCGCAGCTTTATTCACCATCAGAGAAACCTCACACATGTGCACGGACACGGGCTACCCTTCCGTACGCTCATAAAATTATGGACTCGCTGATCAGCCACCTGTTTTTTTTATAGAGTCGAAGAGACGCGGGGTTTGATAATTAAGTTGATACGGCCTCGAGTGCGTGATGGTTAAATATATGTAAACTATAAATTCTTATTTCGATTTTAATTTCTACATCCATGAAAACTTCTTCCTCGCAAAACGTTTCATGTGCGTTCTCGTTTGATAACTTGATTCCCTTTCACTTCCCACCGAAACTGATCAAGGTATCGATGTTAAAATGAAGCTAGCTAGCTACTTCCTTTTTTGGAGGCCAACAAGTGCCGCTGATTTCAAATTTTGTGCAATGTGAGAAAGACTTGTCCAATCTCAAAAGTGAGTGATATTACTTTATTAACATTTTTTTAGGATTGAATAATCTGTACTCCCATTCTATTTTGTTTTGAATTCAATAACAAATATCTGCTTTTAATTTAAAAATACCACCAGTAAGATTTCTAAAAAATTATTATAAGGATGATTTTTCTTAAAATAATATTAACATAAATTAGTTGACTAATGTATCCCTTATTATGCATGCTTATTATACATAATTAAGCAGATAACCTTATTATCCTCTATCTAGAATCTTGCAGTATTAGCTAAAAATACGTATATTCACAGTACGTAAGATAAGATAAGGAGGAATCAATATCTGGTTGTCTTTTCTTATCCTTAAAAACGGTGTTTGGTTGTTACGTTTTATTTTTTTCTCACATAAAGGCTTGCTAAAGTAAAACTAAAACCTTGCATAGATTTTGTAACTTCAGACTTTCGGCAGTGGATTTTAGATGGGATTACATCTCCCGGTCCGTAATATACGTTACGTAGAGTGTATATGAAACAAATTTCAAATTAGTCGGTGCTGGACCAAAATTGCATTTCTAAGTCTTAAAATAAATCGACAAAAGGAAAGACCACACTCTCTTATAGTTTTCAAATGTAAGCTTCTAGGCTATAACTTCCTCCATGCTTCTCCCAAATTACCTCCCAATTAGCTCAAGCTGCGATCACGATCTCCTCCTGGAACTCCTTCATAATCCCAGCTGCCATTGATGAGTGATGATGGAGATTAAATGGATAATAAGGGAATGGTGGTGGGTCCGTGAGTGAATGATAGATGAATGAATGAATGAGTGGCGGGATCCGCGTGGCAACAATTTGAGGGAGAAATAGAAGAGAGTATTGAGATGATGAATGATGGGTCCCCAGCTCTCAATGAGACGTGCGGTTAGGTTAATTTAAGTCCAATAAAATTTAAAAAGCCCAATAAAATTTGACCATTAGATTTTTTTTCGCTTCCAAAAAAAAATCTGTACCATAGAATATGTTTTTCCTTGCCTTGCAAAAATTAAATAAAACCGTGATCTATCATATATTTAAAAATATTATTTAATCACAAAATAGCAAATAGAATATTAATAATTTAAGCCTAATAATCTTATGATTAATTCATATTTATATTATTTTCTAAAATTGACTAACAATCCAAATATTATCCAATAATTTTTTAAAACAGCCTCCAAAATAAATGAATAAGGTGAGATAAAATATATAAAAATTGGGATTTATCAACTAACTAACTAGTTTAAATAGTTTAGAAAATGTGAATTTTGTTATGAATAGATGATAATTGTTTTAATTACCTATATTATGTTTAAAAATCATCACTTAGATGGTGGCCCACAGTCAATTTCAGAAGACAGATGGCGCCCAAGTGGTGTCTATGTGAACATGCTCTGTAAAGCTAATTAACCGGAAATGATTTTCTCATTAGCAAAATTCTCATTATCTCTCACAGGAAATCTGAGCCGTTGAAATCTTGATCCAAGGGTTCAGAAGATTTTTTAAAAAAACCGCATGCGGTATCAATACCACATGCGGTTTTAAAAAAAAATCTTCTGGGCCCTTGGATTAAGATTTCAACGGTCCAGATTTACAGATAATGAGGGATGGGCAGAAATGAGAAAAGGAGAAAAACTGGACCCCTAAGTAACTCGCCGCCAGTGATTGCAACTTACGTTACGTGACGCAGCGTGGTCCTACTGATCTCCAACGTTGGATTGAGATTTGATACCCATTTAATGATGGCCCACCAAAACCACAGGCTTCTTCCTGCCGTACGCCCTCTGGTTTTTCCCATCTCTCTGCCAATGTCGGCATCTTGACATCTTCACATTTCCTTCATGTAACTATAAGTAATACTTTTTTGCAGCTAATTATAGGATAAAGTTTATAATATAAAATTATACTATAAATTTTATCCTATATTTAAGACATCGTTCCATTTCTCTGTCCAATTCAAAATATATATATACAAATTTTATCTTATATTTAAGACACCGTTTCATTAATTTGTTGGATCATGGTTTATTTGGAAACAACGAAATAATATGGTTTTTAATTATAATGATCCTAATCCTATTGATGTCATTGCTTATGCGAGGAAAAACAATTTCGACTTCTGGGTGAACTGCGATAAAAAGCACAGACATCCGGAGGGTCAAAGGGTTGGTCCTACTCATCTAGGTTGCTGGTCCCCTCCATCGGTTGGCAAGCTTAAATTTAATTGCGATGGGGCCTTTTCAGCTAATAAGGTTGGCGCTGCAATGGTGTCATCTGTAGGGATCATTTTGGTGATTTCAAATGGGGTTTTGTGGATAAGGTGAAATCCATCTCTGCATTTATGACTGAAGCTTTAGCTTTGAAGAGGGCATTGATGCTCGCTGTTGATCTCGGTCATGATAATGTTGTTTTTGAAACCGACTGTCTTTTTCTTCTTGAATGTATTGATGCTAAATCTCCAGATATGTTTGATTGGAGGAGTATGAGCATTATTTTCGATATTATCTGTCTTTTGGCGACCAAGGTTGACTTCTCTCTATACTTTACCCCAGGGGGTAATCGTGCTGTTGACCTTATTGCAGCAGATGCTTATAAAGGGGTGTTCCCGATTGGGTGGGTCTTACAACCAACACCTTCTTTGCTGTCTCTTCTATCCTTGGACTCCCAGCAGGCAGATGCTGGTCCTCATGATGCTCCTCTCCCCTATCACTCATTGAGTGGTGATTGTTTGTAGTTTGTTTTATTTGTGTGTATTCTGTTTTGTTTATATTTCATAGACTTGTCTGTTTCTTGCGTTGTTGTTTTCTTGTTGTTGTTTCCCTTCTTTGTTTTGCGTTGTAATCGTTTTGGCGTATTAATATAAATATCTTTTGACTAAAAAAAAATTGAGTCTCTCGCAAAGCTGATTAAAGATGAGTGCAGGCGGAACCACGCTTTGAGGTCAACCCAGGCCCATCAACACATGAAAACCCATGTTGGATCCTCGTCGCACTCAAACAAGCTTTCTTCATCCACTTCTGCTATGGTTTCCCGAAAATTAAAAGATGACAATGTGAATCATCCGTAAGGGGAGTCCTCAGGAAAGTCATGTACTTGGGCTGTAGGGTCCCAATTAAAGATATTTTTGTAAAAGGAGTTGAAATTTCGCCTCATTGAAAAATGGGGCCTCATATTTGTTTGTGTGGATCAATAATACAGGCTGAATTAACCGGGTTGATGCATTTTCTGTCCGGAAGAAAAATAAAAGCAAATCCACTGCGAGTATAGCCAGGAAATCGGACTGAGTCTGTCAGACTGGCCTGTTTAAACCCTGGTCCTTCAAAGGTTGGGCTTGAAAATTAGAAGAGCTAAATGAAATTGGCTCTGCAGGGCTTCGGGCTTAAAAATGCCGGCCTGTTGGGCCCTTTTATTTTTTTAAAAATTACCTAAGCTGCCTAGGCTTGAGAGTTGAGAACCCTAACAAAATATAGAAGTTTCATTCTTCCATCTAATGTTTAAGCTCTTATTTGTACTAGCAATTGGATGTATTGATTCACATATGATAATAATTTACTAATTTATATGTATTTTGTATTTGTTATAGAGTTATTTATCCATTTAAGTATAAATACATAATAACTATACTCTGATTTTATGATTTTGTTTATTATTTATTGCAGATAAAGATTATGGATGTGTTCATGATGCGGGAGAAGAAATTCATGATATTCTTACTCATAAAATAGTGCCTACTACTCAAAGTGAATTACAATCAAATATATTTGAAATTGATGATAGCAGCGAAGATGAGAATGATAGTTATCGTATTAATGTTGATTAGTGATATGCTTCTTATGTTTTATGTGAGCTATCTGTGGACAATAGTTTGCTTTTGATTACGAATTATAAATGTGTTTATTTGTTAGATGATTCGTGTTATTTGGATATTAATATGGAGAACATTTTTTTGATAAATTAGAACTTTAATTGTTGTAATTTACTAATTATATCTCTTTGAGAAAAAAAACATAGGAAAAATAGTTAAAATTTGGAATAGTAACTTCCAAACCCTGTAGGGCCGACCCTGACGCTCTCGGGCTGGGCTTTGAAAAATATATATTTTTCTTACCTCGGCCTTGTAGGGCCGACCCTGATTCCCAACTCTATCTGTGAGAGATTGACGTGAGTACACATTTTGTTATTGGGATAAGGGTCTTAAATGCCATGGAAGTTTTGCTGAGGAGCACTAGGTGGACGAAAGTTTTTTTTGAACCAAAATTGCCATGGAAGTTCACAAAACGTAGCAATTTTGCCCCTCCGTTAATTTTGACCGTTAAGTTTAACCGAGTGCACACATGGTATGCTACCTCATCACACGTGGCATGTCACCTCATCAATCAAATAAGAGTTAAGTATCATTTTTGCCACGAAAGTTTTCGTTGAGGAGCAATTTTGCCTCGGAAGTGTACAAAACGTAGCAATTTTGCCCTTATGTCCCCAATATTAAATTAGACTAATAAATCAGTCAAAGAACACATATGTCATGCCTTGAAAAGGTCGAACTTAGAGTCAGAGAGGGAGATCCTTGAAATGTTGAGCTCAAGGCGGCTGGAATTTGTGAAGTCAAACTGGTCAAAGAGACTAAAAGGTCTGTCGCAAAACTGATAACTCTCCTTATTTTGTATATTTAAAGTACATTTTGAAGATATTTGGAGAGTTATTTCAACAATTTTAAGAGATTTAAATGAGATCACATTATTATAAGATCAAATCAAATTGGTATATTATTTAGGGGATTTCATGGTAAATATCATAGTTTTCAAATTTAAATAGAAATACTTTAGTTTAAATAAAAAAGAAAAAGAAAAAAAAGGTTTAGTTATTATTATTATTATGATTATTATTATTATATACTTTTTGTTATTATTAATATATAATAGGGCTTTGCTTTTCGTAGGATAATTACGTTGGGCCCATATGAATTGAATGAATACAAATTGAATGGAGTATTTTAAAGGAAGCCCACAGATTCGGAATGGAAGAAGAGTGAATGGCTGAACGGGGGCCCACAATGGAAATGAATTGAAAGAAGAAAACGCATAGTAGGGAGAGGCGGCCGGAATCATTGAATTGGGGAATTGAGAAGAGAACGAAAAACGCACGAGAGAGCGGGCTGGAAAAAGGGAGAAACAGAATGAGACAAAACGCAAGAGAACAGCAGCATCATTTTTTGAGAGCGAAACAGAACAGAACGTGAAACAGGGGGCGCAGCTGGACAGACAAAGAAAGGAATAGAGGAGCTGGATTTTGGGGCTGTTTGTTTTATCTCTACTCATTTTCCCTTGAATTTTCATATGTCTTTGAACTCTGAATTTATTGTTGCTGTGGATATGATTAAAGCCATGCTTGGCTAATTTCTCTTTTATCCTAGGGTTCTTTTGACCCTTTGTATGGATTAATACTTGAATATTCCTCTCTTTTGGTAGATTAATATATGTATGTGTTGATTTTAATCTTGGCTTAATGCTTCTAAATGATTGGCCTCCATTTAGATGATTTGTTCACTTAGGTTTTGACTTGAGAGAGCTAATCTAGGTGTAGAATTTGATTAAAATCATGCTTGTCTTGAAGTTTACTTGATAAATGGATGGTTTGTTGGTAAAATAGAGATATGTTTACTAGCCTTGCATTGTCATATTAGGGTTGTTGCTTAAATATTGATTCTCATTAATTGTAGCAAGAGATTGTGCATTTTAATGAGAAGAGAAACTTGATTTTGACTTGAGAGAGCGGGTCAAGTGTTTTAGAACCTTAGACTAACACATATATATATTGAAATGCTACTAGAGAGGAAATTAACCAAGTTTTATGAAATGCAAAAGGGGAAAAAGAGCCCTAGGCTTAATTATCCTTGAATTTAAAGAATCAATTGCCCTTATCAATTTTATGTTTTAGAAATAGTCTTTAAAAATTCACATTCCAAATCAAAACTTTGTTTTAGCTCAACTTGATGAAATCCACAGAGCCTATTGCTTGACCAATTTGTTAAACAAATCCTCGTGGGAACGATACTTTATTTATCACTTTATTACTTGCGAAACTCGTACACTTGCGAGGCGAACAAGTTTTTGGCGCCGTTCTCGGGATTTGTGTAAACAAATCCTTTGGTCAACCTTGGGCTTGTGTTAGTAAACTTTGCTTGAGCTTTTAGTTAGGTTTACAATTTTTCTTTCTTTTCCTTTATTGATTTTTGTTTTAGTTTGATACTCGCTCTTGCTTGTTTCTCTTGTAGGTACCATTTCAGTATATGTAAAACTTGCATCCGGACGAATTGGTAGTGGAACTTAACGGAGTACCTCTCATTGAAGAAGAGACTGAATCGCATCGAAACCATGGCGAGACGATGAATATGATAGAGCTACCGTCAATGATTTTGCTAGTCGGAATATGCAAGGTCCTCAATCTTGCATTCGGATGCCGAAATGCAAGCACGTACCTTTGAGATCAAGCCGGTTATGATAACATTGCTCCAAATGCATGGGATGTTCCATGGTCTTTACAATGAAGATGCCAACAAGCACTTGTTGTACTTCTTGGAAGTGTGTGATTCTTTCAAGCAAAATGGAGTTCCCCAGGATGTATTGAAGCTACGGTTATTCCCTCTTTCTCTACAAGGCAAGGCTAGAGATTGGTTCAACAATCTTCCGGAAGGGTCTATCACTTCTTGGGCCGATCTTGAGGCTAAGTTTAGAGCTCGATTCTTTTCTGATGACAAATCGAGAGATACAAGATGTTAATGAAGCAATGCCCTAATCATGGGGTGGACAAATGGGTTGTAGTCCAAATTTTTGTACTCGACTTAATCCTCAATCTAAAGCAATGGTTGATTCTATGACCAATGGAGGATACCGGAATGTTCCCGTGAATGAGGTGATTCGATTGTTGGATCGGTTGTCGCAAACAATACTCAAGGCAATGATAGGAGGACTAACCAAGCTGTGCCTAATGCAAAAGAAGACTCTTCCTCACAAATTGCAACTCTCTTAACCGCTTTGAATAAGCGTTTTGATGTGCTAGAGTCTCAAGTGCTAAAGAGCACTTCTCAAGGTGTGCATTCTGTTCATGCCACACCAATTGTATGTGATCAATGCCATGATGTCCATATGCCTAATTATTGTCCTCTTTACATGGCTACTGAATCATCAACTACATGGGCAAGTTCCAAAATCCTCAAGGAAACCCTTATTCACAAACCTACAATAGTGCTTGGCGTACTCACCCAAATTTTTCTTGGAGTCAAGGTAATAGTTTGAATCAAGCACATGGGTCTACATCTGGCACTAAGCCTATTCCACCCGGTTTTCAAACGCAATCAAGGCAGCTTCCTATTAAGGAAGAGGAATCTAAAACCGACAAGATGCTAGCTCGGATCTTGTCTGAGGTGGAATCTTCAAGGGTTGAAACTAAGGCTACTTTTTCTCTCCATGAAACTGCTATTAAAAATCTTGAAGTGCAAATGGGGCAATTAGCATCACAGTAAATGTTTTATCAAGAAGCAATCTTCCTAGTGACACAATTCCTAATCCAAAACGAGTTGGAAAAGAGGAATGTCATGCCATTAACTTGAGAAGCGGAAAAGTGCTACCGGATGTGCCTAGCTCAAGTACTCCTCAACCAAAGCAAGATGATCAGGTGATTGTTGATGTTGATGGAGAAAGTGTAGGGAAGGAAGATGAAACTGAAAAGAGAAAGCCAACCACTCCTACTTTTATGCCACCGCTACCTTTTCCCCAAAGATTCAAGAAGAAAGAGGAAGATGCTCAGTTCAAAAAGTTTGTGAATATGTTCAAACAACTCCATGTGAACATTCCTTTTGTTTGAAGCTTTGGAGAGCATGCCTAAATATGCTAAGTTCCTTAAAGATGTTTTGTCTAAGAAGCGGCGATTCAATGAATTCGAGACGTGGCATTATCTGAAGAGTGCAGTGCGATCATTCAAAGGAAGTTACCAGCTAAACTCAAAGATCCAGGAAGCTTCTACATTCCTTGCAACATTGGGACCAACTTTAATGGTAAGGCTCTTTGTGATTTGGGAGCAAGTATTAACTTGATGCCTCTAGTCGTTTTCAATCAATTGGGCTTGGGAGAGCCAAGACCTACTACGGTATCTTTGCTCTTGGCCGATCGAAGCATTTCTAAACCAAGAGGAATCATTGAAGATGTCCTAGTAAAAGTTGACAAGTTTATCTTCCCGTGGATTTTGTAGTGCTTGATTGTGAAGTTGATTGGAAAATTCCTCTCATCCTTGGGCGTCCATTCTTAGCCACCGCAAGGACTCTCATTGATGTAGAGAAGGGTGATGTCACTTTGAGGGTCGATAATGAGCAAGTGATATTCAACATGCAAAAAGCCTCAAAGTTTCATGATGATTCGCGCTCAATGTTCGTTTGTAGATACATTAGATGCAGTTATTCCTCAAGAATCATGTGCTTCCAAGATCAAAGACCCTTTAGAGGCATTCTCGATTTGTGAGAAGAGCTTTGAGAAGTTTGATGAAGATTTTGTTGAAGAGCTCTTTCATTTTGACTCATTTCCTCATTCTAAACCAAGGACTATTGAACCACTTGAGCTGTTTGATGCCTCAAGTACTCCATTGAAGCCTTATGTTGAAGTTCCTTCGGTTCTAGAGTTAAAGCCATCACCTTCTAATATCAAATATGCTTATTTTGGGAAAGCACGTCACTTACCAATGGAATTGGAGCATGGAGCTTATTGGGCTATCAAAAAGCTAAAATTTGATCCTAAAGCTGTGAGGAAGAAGAGGCGACTTCAACTCAATGAGTTAGATGACTTTCGCCTAAATGCCTATGAGGAGTGACCATCATGAAGAGTCTGGCTGAAGACTTTAAACTTAGCGCTTCTTGGGAGGCAACCCAAGGTATTACTTGATGCTTTGTTTGATTTTGTAGGACAGTTGAAAGCCCTTGATGATGTGTTCCAGTTTGGTAGCAAGGATTGAAAGCGCAAGTCACGGAAGAATAGGGGAGTGTTCTTCTACTTTTCTTTGATTTGTTCTATTTGATTGTTGATGATATATTGCGTGGAAATGAGTGCTGGTCTTAGTTGGATGTGCATGTGAATATGTTTGTGATGATCATTAAGAGATCGTTAGCACTTGAAATGTTCATTGGTGGAAATTTGAAATCTCTGAAATTGGTGTTACCCTTGCACTTAGATATGGTTGCTCTTCACTTTCACTACTTTTTGTTCACATTGAGGACAATGTGACATTTAAGTGTGGGGGTGAGAGTATCCTTGATTTTAACTTGCTTTGTTCTCAATTTTTTAAAATATATATCATGGAAGTGTGAATAGTATTTGTGAGCATTATTGCAATTGGTTTGATTTGAACATGAAGAGGAGTGAATTTGATTAGGAATTGATTCCATGTTCTTTGAATGTAGTAAAGAGGTAAAGATTTGGTTTGGGTACTTTACTTTAGGATGTCAAAGAACCTGTGAGGAATTGAGCCTAAGTTTCATTTTTTTTAAGAGGAGTACACCTATTGTGATTCCATCTCTAGAACTTGTCTTGAATCTCTTTTGAAATTTGAAATCCTATTGCATGCACAAAGAGGATTTAGGCATTCATTTCATAGCTAGTTTGGCCAAATGTCCATCCTTATCACAAGAAAATCCTTTGTTTACCCCATTTGAGCATTTATCTTTTATTTTATTTTATCTAAAAAAAAAAAAAATTGCATAGAATAAATAGCCCTTTGTTTGAGATATGCAATTTTTATATCTTTTTCTTCCCATTCATTTTTATTACTTTAGTAAGTGCTAAGTAAATCAATTTAAAAGAGTGAAGGAGTTAGAAAGTAAGTGTACATAGTTAAAAAAAAAAAAAAAAAAAAAAAAAAGAGAAAAAAAAAAGAAACAAAGGAATATATGAAAAAAAAGAAAAAAAGAAAAAAGAAAATAGAGATCCAAGAAAGAAAGAAAAAAAAAATTTAAAAAAAAAAAAAAAAAAAGTTGTTTATATATAGTGTTGGAAGTTTGTTTGTTTTTTTTTTCTTAGTGGTTATTCCTTCATTCTTCATCATGAATTTCATTAAATTACTTGGCACTAATTAAAGTATTTTCCCATACCATTTGATCATTTTCATTTCATTATCCTACCTTGATCATTACAACCTTGAGAAAGTCCTTTTGATTTGAGTGTGCAATTGGATAATGTATAAAGTGGAGATTGAGATGATAAACAAGCTTATGGTAGATAAGTTGCAATAGGTGGAATTGAGTGAAACACAAGCCCTAGAATATCTTGAGAAATGAGTGTAAACACTTGACTTGTGAGGGACATTCTATTGTGGTTTATCTTTGCCAAATTGATTCCTTGCTTCTTGCATTGTTGGAATTTGGAAAAGATTTCTGAGAAAGTTTGTTTCTTGAAAGTTTGAATTGACTTCAATTTTGTAGTGCTTGCTTTAAAAATCTTGCTTCCATGGTTTTCATGAGTTGGTTGTTTTGGGATTTAAAATCTTGAGGACAAGATTTGATGCAAGTGTGGGGGTGTGATAACTCTCCTTATTTTGTATATTTAAAGTACATTTTGAAGATATTTGGAGAGTTATTTCAACAATTTTAAGAGATTTAAATGAGATCACATTATTATAAGATCAAATCAAATTGGTATATTATTTAGGGGATTTCATGGTAAATATCATAGTTTTCAAATTTAAATAGAAATACTTTAGTTTAAATAAAAAAGAAAAAAAAAGGTTTAGTTATTATTATTATTATTATTATTATTATTATGATTATTATTATTATATACTTTTTGTTATTATTAATATATAATAGGGCTTTGCTTTTCGTAGGATAATTACGTTGGGCCCATATGAATTGAATGAATACAAATTGAATGGAGTATTTTAAAGGAAGCCCACAGATTCGGAATGCAAGAAGAGTGAATGGCTGAACGGGGGCCCACAATGGAAATGAATTGAAAGAAGAAAACGCATAGTAGGGAGAGGCGGCTGGAATCATTGAATTGGGGGAATTGAGAAGAGAACGAAAAAACGCACAGAGAGAGCGGCTGGAAAAAGGGAGAAACAGAACAGACAAAACGCAAGAGAACAGCAGCATCATTTTTTGAGAGCGAAACAGAACAGAACGTGAAACAGGGGGCGCAGCTGGACAGACAAAGAAAGGAATAGAGGAGCTGGATTTTGGGGCTGTTTGTTTTATCTCTACTCATTTTCCCTTGAATTTTCATATGTCTTTGAACTCGAATTTATTGTTCTTTGTGGATATGATTAAAGCCATGCTTGGCTAATTTCTCTTTTATCCTAGGGTTCTTTTGACCCTTTGTATGGATTAATACTTGAATATTCCTCTCTTTTGGTAGATTAATATATGTATGTGTTGATTTTAATCTTGGCTTAATGCTTCTAAATGATTGGCCTCCATTTAGATGATTTGTTCACTTAGGTTTTGACTTGAGAGAGCTAATCTAGGTGTAGAATTTGATTAAAATCATGCTTGTCTTGAAGTTTACTTGATAAATGGATGGTTTGTTGGTAAAATAGAGATATGTTTACTAGCCTTGCATTGTCATATTAGGGTTGTTGCTTAAATATTGATTCTCATTAATTGTAGCAAGAGATTGTGCATTTTAATGAGAAGAGAAACTTGATTTTGACTTGAGAGAGCGGGTCAAGTGTTTTAGAACCTTAGACTAACACATATATATATTGAAATGCTACTAGAGAGGAAATTAACCAAGTTTTATGAAATGCAAAAGGGGAAAAAGAGCCCTAGGCTCAATTATCCTTGAATTTAAAGAATCAATTGCCTTTATCAGTTTTATGTTTTAGAAATAGTCTTTAAAAATTCACATTCCAAATCAAAACTTTGTTTTAGCTCAACTTGATGAAATCCACAGAGCCTATTGCTTGACCAATTTGTTAAACAAATCCTCGTGGGAACGATACTTTATTTATCACTTTATTACTTGCGAAACTCGTACACTTGCGAGGCGAACAAAAACCCAGATGAAACATCACTTATGATCTAAGAGAATGAAACGCAA
Source organism: Acacia pycnantha (assembly GCA_025563575.1). Lineage (NCBI taxonomy): Eukaryota > Viridiplantae > Streptophyta > Magnoliopsida > Fabales > Fabaceae > Acacia > Acacia pycnantha. The sequence continues at coordinate 589,638 of JAMWYP010000332.1, read as the reverse complement.
AACGAGAAATCATTTGTCGAGATCAAACCAATATTTGGGACAAATCAATAATGAATTGTCCCAAATATTGGTTTAGTAAGTATCACTTAAAATCGCTAGAATTTTTAGGAGCAGTATAGATTTACTTTTTGGGACAGAGTAGGTGGCCCAAATCAATCTATACAAAGGTAAATACTATCACTATTAATTTGTCTTACTGAGCCAATTTTTAGGACAATTCATTTCTCGTTTTGCGTTTCATTCGCTTAGATCATAAGTAATGCTTCCTTTGGGTTTTGCGACAGACCTTTCAGTCCCTTTGACCAGTTCGACTTCACAAATTCAGGCCGCCTTGAGCTCAACGTTTCAAGGATCTCCCTCTCTGACTCCAAGTTCGACCTTTTGAAGGCATGACATGTGTGTTCTTTGATTGATTTAATAGTCAAATTTAATATTGAGGACAAAATGGAAAAATTGCTACGTTTTGTAAACTTCTAGGGCAAAATTGCTCCGTTTCGTAAACTTTCGGGGAAAAATTGCTCCTCAGTGAAAACTTTCGTGGCAAAAATGATACCGAACTCTTATTTGATTGATGAGGTGGCATGCCACGTGTGCACTCGATTAAATTTAACGGTCAAAATTAACGGAGGGACAAAAGTGCTATGTTTTGTGAACTTCCATGGCAATTTTGGTCCAAAAAAAACTTCTGTCCACCTAGTGCTCCTCAGCGAAAACTTCCATGACATTTAAGACCCTTATCCCTTTTGTTATTTGATGTGTAAATAAATATGTATTTTGTTTAAATGACGAATGGAAGCAAATTTAATCATGCTCCTAATGCTTTTTCTGTTACAAAAATTTTAGGAAAGGGGTCGGGCTCCCATACAATCCAAGGACAGGGTGGGGTGTAAAAAATGTCAAATGCTTTTGAAAGGAAGTTGGGTGAAAAAAAAGCCCAACATGACCAGTTTGAATTGGCTTATGTTGCAACAAGTTTAAACACCAATGTGAGTTGGCATAGATGGTAAGGGATCCAGGACTAGGCTCTTGGGTCGTGGGTTCGATCCCCTCTGCCGTCGCTGGGACTCCTTTGGTAGGCGATCTCGTAAGTCCCCAGTAAGTGCTCATAGAGCCCGGGGCCGTGCCCTGACCTTGGTGGGGGACTGATGTCGAACCCCTCTAAAACTTTTTTTTATCAAAAAAAGAAAAGAAAAAAAAAACAAGTTTAAACAAAAAATGCTACTTATATATATCAAAAAAAGAAAAGAAAAAGCTACTTATCCCTGAAAGCTAGTGTGCTAGCGTTGGTAGGGATTCAACGTTGTTCAGTTTAGAGTTTTTGTCCTCTTCTTCCAAAATATGGGAAAAATAAAAGGGAGAATCTGTACCAAGGCCCAATTAAGGCCCAAAATTGCAAAAAGGGCCCCAACCACTTTCAGCTACCACAAATGGCCCTAGGGCCCTAATGGGTATTTGATGAAAAAAATGAAATGACATTAATATCCTTAGATTAAAAAACAAAGAAGGAGTCTGTACAGAAGAACTCAGATGTTTTTGGCGCCTGAAGCAAAAAGTAAAAAGCTGAACTGGAACGTAGAACGCAGTCAAGAGACGCAAGGCAAGCAGGGTTCTGATCGTTTATATCTGCTCAACTCAGCGAGGAAGAGAACGTTTATATTCCCACGTGTGTTCTGATCATCTACTGCATTAGCCTGAACTCAGTGGGTTTTTATTTTGTTCTTGAACATATTTTTCCACTTAGAAGGTCAGCTGGTTGAAAGGTTGGAGCTTGGCCAAATTTATGTTAGGGTTAAGGAGCAATTTTACCAATAAACTATTATTGTTAGAAGGTGAAGAAAGGAGAGATAAAGAAAAAGGTGAACAGTAAAACGAGCTCAGGAGGCTGAAAAATCCAGTAATGAACAGTAAATGAATTTGAGGAAGAAGGTGAATAGTAAAAAAAAAGTTACAACGACTGTTTTTAAGAAAACAGTCATTGAAAGTACAAAAAGAGTCGTAAAAAACTTTTGATGACTGTTTTTGCGAAAACAGTCATTAAAAGTACTGTTTTTTTGGAAAAACAGTCATTAAAAGTACTCTTTTTGAAAAAACAGTCATAAAAAACAGTACTTTTAAGGACTGTTTTCGCAAAAACAGTCATCAAAAGTTTTTTACGACTGTTTTTGAGAAAACAGTCGTTAAAAGTACTGTTTTACGACTGTTTTCTTAAAAACAGGCGTTGTAACTTTTTTTTTTTTTTTTACTTTCTGAACTTGTTAATTCCATTACAAATTTTGTTAAAAACACAGATGAATCCGGATGAATCCTTATGAAATGAGAAACAAGTCAAGCAGAAAGTTTAACCAATGAATCCGGACTCCTCCTAACAGTATATACAGATGGAAGGGAAAGAGGAAAAACCAAGTGTTAGGTATTACTTCTAACTTATAATCCTAAAGAGCAGAACGAAATTAGCGGACACAACAATTAAGGATGAAAACGAAGACCTACTTTAAGCTTATATCTACTCCATTTTGGGAAGGGAGTGCGATTAAGAAATATGCCAAAGATCATACTTCTCTTAAAAGAATGGGACAAAAAAACCTAATCCCCAAAATCTTACCTAAAGGCGAAACAGTACGTCGACGGTGACACACACGAGCTTCAAATGGTGGACGGAGTACAGCGAAGACGGCGACAAGGCAGCGAGCACAGAGACGAGAGGCCACCGAGCGAGCGAGCGAGATTGCGAGGGACACGAGTAAACCGAGAGAGCGATCGAGCAAGGAGACGGAGATGATTTTGAGAGAGAGCTGCAGTGCCTTTTTTAAAAAAGTCATTTGGGTTTTTTGGTCATTTTGCTTTAAAACTGAATGTCAGAAAGGGCCCTAGGGCCATTTGTGGTAGCTGAAAGTGGTTGGGGCCCTTTTTGAAATTTTGGGCCTTAATTGGGCCTTGGTACGGATTCTCCCAAAATAAAATATGGAAACGTGGCAAAATATAAAAATAATTTAATTAGTCAAACTAATTAGTTTGGGAAAAAATAACAATAAAAATACTCTAAAATAATTTGAATTAGCTTATTTAATCTCTCTAAAAATTCAACTTTGTCATATATTTAGGACTGGAGGGAGTAATAATATAAATTTTTTATCAAATTTAAATTTTTATCTTCGATTAGCACAATATATATATATATTCAATAAGATTAATGTTTTTTTCAGTTATTTTCCATCTCAACTCACTTTTTAAATAATAATTCAAACGCTCTTCAATTTGAAAAAAAAAAAACTATTTCTGCCACCATCAATCCAAACACAGATCACATTTACAACATGACTTTTTTCTTATTGGATTTTTGCAAAAGTTATAGAAAATAAATCACCGCTCCCACCATTAATCCAAATAGGCATCTATATACTTGGCCCAAAAAAAAAAAACAAACAGAAAGGGAATTATATATAGCACCAGAAATTCAAGTATTTGGGGTTTTACTACTATTCTTTTTTTGCTGTTCTGTTCATGATGATATGTTGTGCGGTTGATTTGGGCCGCCAAAATTTGTTAACAACCTTTTAGAGAATTTCGTACAGGATCCCACTTAACGGGAACAAAGATAAGTAAAACAAAAGCGAAAGCCGCCATGGCCATACTGTGGGCGAGTAAAATTTGTAAATCCTCTTTAAATTATAGAATGGTCACGCAATCAAGCCCCAGGACGGCCATGACCCTAGTATTGTGTGTCAAATTTATTTTTGAAAAGAAAAGTACTAGTTGGATTTCGCGCAGTGGACACGTGTCAGATTATTGGCCGGCAAATTTTTAATAATAATTAACAATTTAAATATATAAAAAAATATAGAGGGATAGATAAAAGATGCCCGAGTGAGAGGACCACAAATTAAGATCAGTGAGCTTTCCGATGTTATCCTACTTAATGACACCACAAGCAAGTAATGTTCTAACATCATAGCGCATATTGTGCTTTAAAGGCATAGCATCTTAAACTATTATTACTACAGTACATCTTTTTAAGCACACAAGCGAATCACGAAGCCAAGAAATAAAGCCAGGAATTAGTATATATGTCACTTCAGTGCAGGCAAACATCCACTGCTCTCCCCTCTCTCCTTATTTCTTCTTCTTTAGTGGTTTTGATTTTTTTTTGTACGAAGTGGTTTAGATTTGAAGCCAAGTCGATTTTGTCCATACCCGTTTTGTTTTTGTTCTTATCTTGATTGTTTCTTGGCTTAAAAAATCAGCAAGCTTAAAATCATCCTATCCAGCTTTTCCCTGCGTCACTGTATAATTTTCACCACTTAAATTACGGAATACGAAGGCAGGTAAATTAGCAAGTAAGTCCCAAACAAAAAAAAAAAATTGGTGCACCCATCACCCATGTGAGTGAATGAACAAATTAGCAGACAATTCCAGATCAATTAGAGTAGCACAGATTCTAAATTATTATTGTCAGCAGACAAAAGCTAACTCGGAGATTCTTAAACAATAATAGTACTAATATTATTTTGAAAAGTATTTCAAAATCGTTAAAAAAAATATAGACCAGTTCACGTACCATGATTTTTTCGTACAGAGCAAATTCAGTAATTGGAAAGCATTACGTGAAATCTTAAAAGGGAGAAGCAAATGATTGCAGAGAGGGAAGAAGGAGGCCAACTGTAACAAACAGTCGGACCTGAAACATACAAATCAAATTCAGAAAATTCCCCTCGTTGAGATCCGCCTCGTCCAGTGCAGTAATGTTCACTCAGGCCAAGCCCATCCCAACCGCCTCAGCTACCAAAGTATCTCTCTCGTAAAGGTAAGCACCACCATTTTGGACAAAACGCGGAAAAGTTGTAAATCAGATACAAGGAATAGTCGTATTCAATCTTTGTTTTGCTCACGCTACTACAACGTCAAAGCGCTTTCACAAACGCCAACAATTCAAAAATATTACTAAGTTCAGAGCTCCGTAAGCCAGCAGCTTTGAGACGCAGTTTCGGGCGTGGCCAGCGGAATTGAGGCTGAGAATGGAAGTGGAGAGTGAAAAATCGGGGCCTGACGGGAAGGTTTGGAGTTTTTGTAGAATGCCGTTTTGGCAAACGAGCCATGCTTCTTCGTCTTCTTCTTCCACACCCTCCTTGCACAATAATGTCTATCAGCATGACCATAATCTTCAACCTGTTGATAGATCGGCCCATCAGTCTTCTACTACGGTTTCGTCAGTGGCCAAGTCCCTGCTTCCCGCAAGGAGGCGGCTCCGTCTTGATCCCCCCAACAAACTCTTCTTCCCCTGTATGTATTTTGTCAATCCTGTTTGTTTAATTACGCTGGCTTCATTTTTCTAATTAGATTTGGTTCTGTTCAATTGTTCTTTGGGTAGCATCAAGCTTTTAGGACTTGCTTCCTCGTTCTTTCGCTCATTTACATTGAATGGATTGTTCCTAATTTTTAGGAATAATGTGTCCGTTTGTGAATTATGTTCTGGTCTCTCTCCTTGTCATCGCTGTCCACGGATTCTTTAATTGTCAGAAACCAAAAATGTTGATAAGTATGATGCCTAGAATTGCAGTAGATGTTGGCTATGTCCCCTGTCTGATTTAATGCGACTTTGTTTTGATTCTGTTGAAGATGAACCGGGTAAGCAAGTTAGGAGTGCAATCGCAATTAAAAACACTTGCAAGTCTCGTGTAGCATTCAAGGTGGGTAAATTAAATATTTCTCTATTTAATGTTTCTTCTTAATTTTCTAGCCTTGTCATGTTATGCATATGATCATTCTAACTACTCGCTCTGCTGAGTCAGTCGTACCGATGTTGACACTACGTTGTGAAACTTTTGGCTTTATTTCTCCCAACGAAAAGGAAATATGAGGTCAGAAAAGTATCTTGACGGCTTCGACAACCGCGACAACTGGAGAAATTTTGTGTAAAACATTGAAATATTTGACAAACATCTGGGTTTCATAAAAATATGGAAGTTTGACGTTCCTGGATTATATAATGCGTAATATATTGAACAATGCCATCTTCCCATTTGGGTTTCTTATGAAAGCGTTTTAGTATATTGATTTTAGTGGTGCTTCAAATAGTTTTCTGGCTGCTAGTTCTATGTGCCACCTATCACATTAAAACACTGTTTGTGTCAACCTTAACAGTGGCGTGTTGTTTTGTCATAGTTTCAAACAACTGCACCTAAGAGCTGTTATATGCGCCCTCCTGGTGGTATACTGGCACCTGGTGAAAGTATAATCGCCACAGGTAACTTATCCTTTCACACTTGTCTTAAGTTTAGCCGGTATTTTTTTGTTCAAGAGTTGGATCTTTCTGATGAGGGTCGAACTTATTTGGCAGTATTTAAGTTTGTGGAGCCCCCAGAGAATAATGAGAAGCCGATTGATCAAAAGAGCAAGGTTAAATTTAAAATCATGAGCTTAAAAGTGAAAGGAGAAATGGAGTATGTACCAGAGCTGGTAATGCATCTTAATTGTTACCTTGTTAGTCCTTTCAGTGTCATCTGGCATTTATCTTTATAGTTTTGTTCCCTCTTGTTTATGTGAGTATTAAATTGAACTTCTTGTTGTGAAGTTGCTTGGAGTTTTAATAGTTGAATATGTTATCATTGATAATCAGATTTTTGAATTGGGCTCAGTTACTTCTAAATTTGTTAGCTTCTTTCTAGGGATCTAGGTGAAAAATTTGGAAATTTCACAGAAACCAAATAAACTTAGAATGATATTCATTTTTATACTTCCTTAGAATTGCTAAATTCATTGTATTTCAAAGATTAGTCTGAAAAAACTTGGGATGGGGTAGTGTACTTATGATTCAGTACAAGTCCATCAATCGAATGTGAATGCTTTTAGACGCTGAAAATTCTGTCATATGGTCCTATTTGCAGTTTGAAGAGCAAAAGGATCAAGTAACTGTGGAGCAAATTCTGCGTGTTGTTTTCCTGGACCCTGAACGTCCTAGCCCTGTAAGATAAAATCCCAAACATGTCATATGAACTCTACCATTTATGTCTGCAAATACAAACCTTCTAAAAGATTATCCTTTATTTCTGATAGGCCATGGAAAAACTTAAGCGACAACTTGCTGAGGCTGAGGCTGCGTTGGAATCACGAAAGAAGCCCCCAGAGGAGACAGGTCCAGAAAGCGTCGGGAAAGTTATTGATGAATGGGTTAGACTTCGACGCTCATTTATCTCATATACTCTTTCCCCCTTCCCCATTTTAATACACCTCCCACTGGATGTTCTTTCATTCAGTCTAATTTATTGTTTGCCTGTCCCTATTGTAGAAAGAAAGAAGAGAAAGGTACCTGGCACGACAGCAAGTTGAAGGCGTCAATTAGTCCAAAGGGATGTTAATTTTACTTGAACCCTTCGTTTTCAGCAATTTTCTGTCAAAGAAGTTGAACTGGTGGGCCACTGATCCGTCAAAGTTGGGGTCTCAAAGAGTTACTAGGAAAGCATTTTTGTGTTTTGGGGGCATGTCGGAGGCGAGTGGATTAGCACTATGAGTGGCAGGAATTTATTGAATTTTCACGCAATCTCTTATAATTTGTGGATAGGTTGTATCATTGTTTTCTTCAGATGAAATTGTCAATCTTGGCACAACTGATTATTATTCTCATGCCATATAATGTGGGTAGTTTTTGTCTCGCAAAAATATCCGTATTGGAAGTTAGCTGTCGTTCCCCATAGGATATGTTGATGGCATATATATAGCTTCTAACTATCATTTGGAATGAAGGATTAATGTTATTTTAGAGTGAAATAAATCTCCTTGGGTTGTTTTTTTTTTCTTGAAATAAAGCTACCTATAACTGGTATTTTGTTTGCTAAATATAATACTGACGACTTGCAAGACCAGACGGTCAACACTTTCATGATCTGGCAAATCCAATTTTTTAAGGGTTAAGGTGCGATTTTACCAACGAACTATTGGCTCAGGAGCGTCCAGCACAATTAACTATTAAGTGGACTAAAAATACCAACAAACTTTTTAAAAAGGAGCGCTCAGCACAACGCCATTAACACCGTTAACAAAAAGTTAACCTCCGTTATCTAAGGTGCAGATTGGCCAACGAACTCTTATTCCAGGAGCATCCATCACAAAATTCTAAATTTTACTAAATTAAATAATTTTTTCTCAATTGTCATTATTCAAAACTACTTGTATAGATATCTATGGACAAAAATTATTCATTCTTTAATTTTGTCAAAATTATAATTTGCTAAAATAAACAAAAGTTTTAATTAAAAATATAATTATATGATTTAAATAAAACTCAATGTGTTTTATATTCTTTTCTTTCGATTTTCCGTTAACTTAATATCATTATATTCAAGATAGATAATGTATCGTTGGGAATAAGTTATACGGCAATTGACACAATTGAGCTTTAAGAACTACTAACCTAAATTTCTTGCTATAATTTAAAGAGGGAAACAAATTATACTTATAAATTTAGATTAATAAGACTTATATTTAGAAATAAAATTAAAAAAAAAATCATGATAGAGTAAAAATACATACATAAATTTACTCTAATTTATTTGATTAATAAGTGCACTTTTACATATTTTACTCTAATTCTCTCATATCATTTATCATACATTCTTTTTCTCATAAAAATTATTATTTTATTTTAGAAGAAATTTATGTGAGTTTTATTATAAAAATAAATCATATAATTTTTTGTTTAACATATATAATAAATTATAAAACACCTTGAGTTTTATTTAAATCATATAATTATATTTTTAATTAAAAATTTTGTTTATTTTAGCAAATTATAATTTTGACAAAATTAAAAAATGAATAATTTTTGTCCATAGATATCTATACAAGTAGTTTTGAATAATGACAATTGAGAAAAAATATTTAATTTAGTAAAATTTAGAATTTTGTGCTGGGCGCTCCTAAAATAAGAGTTCGTTGGCCAATATGCACCTTAGATAACGGAAGTTAATTTTTTGTTAACGGTATTAATAGCGTTGTGTTGACGCTCATTTTTAAAAAGTTTGTTGGTATTTTTGGTCCACTTAATAGTTAATTGTGCTGGACGCTCCTGAGCCAATAGTTCGTTGGTAAAATCGCACCTTAACCCATTTTTTAATGTAAATTATATGTTAGTATATTATAAATAAAAATATAAGTATTCGTTATATGTTAATAAAGATATAAAAATTGGCATACACATTTTTATTTGTACTCTTCAAAGAATTTTTTAGCCACATTCCTTTTTTTCTTCAAATGTATTACATCCGGTTTTAATTATAAGATCTAGTTGATTTTTTTTTTAAATGTTAAGAAAGTTAAATAAGTTACTTGATCATATTATATATTATGTATGATTAAATTTTATATTAGTTTATAAGTCAGACAAACTAGTTTAGAGAAAAAAATGATAAATATAAATAATTTAATTAACTTTAAAAAGTGAACTGGTGTTATAATATACTTCCTCAGAATTAACGAACAGTGGCCAGAGTAAAGCGAGGATATCTATAGTTCCTTTGATAGTTACTCTATGTATGTAAGTGGTATAAGTGGGGAATGGGTGAACCTGAGGTAGAGGTTCCATCGTTGATAACGGAACAAGTATGCCAACCCAGAAGACGGGTATAATTTTGAGCTAATGCATTGAATAAGATTGACATGTATGTATACTATTCTGATTCTTTATTTTCTTGCTTTTCCCCCAAAATACTATTCATCATATTTGTTGCTTTGTGACAAGTATCTAAATATACATAGAGCAATTCTGTCATCTGATATCTGCAGGCATGGAGGAAACTAGGAAAGTGAGTCGACACAATAACCAGCTAGCATTGGGCCCTGGCCCCTGCCATATGCATGTGGCGCCAAAGCAAGAGTTTTAAACCAAATTCTAAAACATTAAAAACAATCCTGCGCGTCACCATCTTAGTTACGCTTATGGGACAAAAAGATCATACATTAAAAATAATCCAAGCTGTTCATGAAATTCCGACAAGTGAATATTTGAAAGATCCTGTGCGTCTACAGTTATTTAACTCATCTCTCTATCTATTTCTCAAATGGACATTTTTGCTCTCCTTGTACTAAGATAAGTGAACATTACGCGATTTAGGGCCGCTTGGAGCTCACTCCGCAAAGAATTCAAGATTAACAGTACACATGTCTTCACTTTAGCTTGAGTACACCATTACTTCGCAGATCCTTAGGATGCCTCCCCCAACACCTTAACCAACTCCAGATCGAACCCCTTTCTTTTTGGTGAGAGTGTCTGACCTTTTACCAGTTGAACCCAATGACAAAGGGTAATTTATAACTTGATATATGGGAGCTGAACAAAACGATAACGGCTAGTCGAATAGTGAAATCAGCGGCTGTCTCTCCATCCATGTCCATTAGATTACAATATATATATATATATAGTGCACCCTCTTTGCAAAATTTTTTTTCCTTGCATCTTCACGTTAGCCTTTCTCTCTCTGGCTGCTTATGACTTCGCGTTCTCATCTCTATCTCAACCATTACTCCTTTAATAATTACCATATCCATATTCGTATAAATTATAAAACATGCATTTTCTGAAAAAGTGTAATGTTCATTATCATTATACTAGTACGTTATAAATTATACTAGATTGTATAATAAATCATCTATCTATCTATCTGTTATAAGCGTAGAAACAGTAAGGAAATAACGGGGTTCACTATTTGATTTAATCATGAGTCTTTAAACTGAACGGGGATAACCCTATTAAGTATACGTTATACCTCGATGAAAACAAAATTTACATAATAATTAATGAAGGGTAAAATTGTATATTTATATGAAAAGTTAATGATGTGACTTACAAATTGGACTAAAAACAAGAGAACAATTTTTAGACAATAATTAATGAAGAGTAAAATTGTATATATACTCATCCGGTCCTAAATATAATATATAATTTGTAGTATAAATTGTACTATAAACTATATCTTATATTTAGATTCAGAGGTAGTACATGACAAGTTTAATGATGTGACTTACAAATAAGACTAAAAACATTCTCTTTGCCCGTCTACCAAAAAATTTAAAAAACAGGAATAACTTTTAAACTTTACCCATATTGCAATATAATGGAATGAGTGAGAAGCAAGAAGACTTATTACTAATAATTAATTTAAATACTATTGCAGTGGAAACATTTTTGTATAATAAGTGAGATTTATGTTTGGGTTCATATACAAGCCATATTTTCAACATGATAACAATTTTTACACAATAGTTAGTGAAAGTACACTGTACATATGCACAGGGGCAAACCCAGAAAATCACAAAAGGGGGCACAATTGGCGGGAATATGGGGGTTCGAGGGCAGCGCCCCCGATTTTTTTTTAAGGAAAGTTTTAAATGCATTAAAAAACAAAAGAATATAAACAAGAAAAAAAATATATCAAAAAAATATTTATAAAATCAAATGAATATTGATGATGTAATAAGAGAGACAATTATTTTACAAACTTGTCATTTAGAAAAGTAAGACTAAGTACTGTTAGAAATAAATGCAGTTACATAAATTACAATAAATGGTGGATACTCAATAAGTTCAAGTACATATATTTTTATATAACAAGTATATTTCAATAAAAATAATTATAATGTCATCCTTCTAGGCCTTATTTTTTGGAATTCCATCATAATTGTCTTATTATCAATATTATCAAATACATCTTTTTTCAATATAAGGCACTAAACGGTCATTCAACCATTCATCCCTCATCCCATTACGAATGAGAGTTTTGATGTATTAAGGGTGGACACTTAATTTAAGGGTGTACAATCATTCAACCATGTACTCCCTCTAGTCCTTATTATAAGGCACCAACTAACAATTCTCGCAAACCAATAAAAATAGTTAAAGTCAATAAAGTTAGCCTACAATTTAAGTAACTTCCAATAATACCCCTACTAATTACACTAAACTCTAATATCATACCACTCTGGTCCTATTTATAAGTCCAGTTTGACCAAAAAACATGGTCCTATTTATAAGTCCAGTTTCATGTAATAAATGAGATTGTGACAATTTTACCCATATTAATTATACTCATAAAGATAGAGAGAGAAGAAACATTTAAAAAATACCCAATCATAAAGAGGGTAAAGTTGAAAATTTACCCCATAATCATTGAGTTAACTACTTTTCCTTGGTATGTGAGATTTGGTCAAACTGGATTTATAAATAGGATCAGAGTGGTATTAACTATTACTCACACCTACTACTCTTATTTATTAGGGGCATACATGGAAAAGAATAATTAATGCTCCTTGGGATGAGCAAGTGCCTTATAAAAAGGACCAAATAAACTTACTAGTTGTACCTTATAATAAGGATCAAAGGGAGTATTATTTTTTATTTATTTTTTATTTTTTTTTAAAACCCAAATTTAAGGGTGGGCACTTGCCCCGGCTAATTTCTGAATTTGCCCCTTATTAAATAACTATTTACCAAAATGCCTCTGTCAGAAAACTATTTCCCAAAATGCCCCTGTCAGAAAACTATTTCTCAATCTGCCCCTGTCAGAAAACTATTTCTCAATCTGCCCCTGTTTAGTCGACTAAAAATATGGTCTAGTCGATTAAATCACGGGGCCAAATTTTTTTTGAAAACCCTCGACATTTAGTCGACTAAAACTTAAATTTTAGTAGAGATTAAACCCATTTAGTCGACTAAATCATTTAAAAAAAAAAGTTAAAACTTCGGAAGGCCATAACTTCTGGCTCAGGAGTCCGAATCAAGCGATTCTTTTTTTGATTTCACATAACTTTTTGAGATCTATGCACCGACATAAAAATTAAATTCTGAATTTAATGAAGAGAAAGGAGGGAAAACAAGTGATTCTTTATTGTGCAGGAAATACTAACAATTCATTAAATATAATCAAGTGATTCTTTATTATATATATATATATAGTTTTCTTTTATTTGATGTTTTTTTTTATTAGATCATATAATATCTCCAGTACAATAAAGATAAGATGTGTGTGTGTATACAGTTGATCGCGGAGAGAAGGCGGTGCCAAGGAAAAAGAGATAGAGTGGAAATGATGGCACCAATCCTAGGGTTTTGTCGTGATGGAGAAATTAATTATATTTAATTGAGAGATATTTATTGTAAAATTAATTAATCATTATTTCTAATATTATTATCTAATAATAATTAATTGATCTTATTTTAGATTTTAATATCTTTATTTTTCTACCATGTATTTGGTAAACTTTGAATTTCAACGTAACAATTAATACTGGATTTTCAAAATACAATATATTCAAAATTGAGATTTTCTCTCTATTAATAATATGGATTTTAAAAGAAAAGAGAAATAGGAAAAATATCGACACTAAATTTGTGGGACTTGATTTTAGGGGGAATAAAGTGTTTGGAAGTTATGCATGAGATCATATGTTGTGATAGCACGATAGTCAATCTAGCTAAAATCTAGGATCATAGCTAATATCTAGGATCACTAATATCACTAACCAACAGATTCAATAAAACAAATTAAAATGACTCCACTACTTCCAAAAAAATAGCTAACCACATGTTTACAATAATATAATAAAAAATCAGCACACTCAACACAATAAACAATTAAAAAATAAATAACTTAATCCTTATTATTGTGGAATCAGCAGAACGTGCGGAAATCGACAACATGAACCACGTAGAGAAAAAGATGGGATTATTAACTTCAACAATACTAACAATTCATTATATATATATATATATTAAAGAATCACTTGATTATATTTAATGAATTTTTAGTATCTCTTTACTACAATAATAAATCACTTGTTTTTCCTCCTTTCTCTTCATTAAATTCAGAATTTAATTTTTATATCGGTGCATAGATCTCAAAAGTTATGTGGAATCAAAAAAGAATCGTTTGATTCGGACTCCTGAGCCGAAGTTATGGCCTTCCAGTTTTAACTTTTTTTAATGATTTAGTCGACTAAATGGGTTTTTTACTAAATGGGTTTAGTCGACTAAAATTTAAGTTTTAGTCGACTAAATGTCGAGGGTTTTCAAAAAAAATTTGGCCCCGCGATTTAGTCGACTAGACTAAACAGGGGCAGATTGAGAAATAGTTTTCTGACATGGGTATTTTGGGAAATAGTTTTCTGACAGGAGCATTTTGGTAAATAGTTATTTAACAAGGGGCAAATTCAGAAATTAGCCCACTTGCCCCCCTTATCAACTATGTGGGTCCGCCATTGCATATGCATATAAATTTAATGATGTAATTTATAAACAAGACTAAAAAAATTATCTCTGCCAATCCACCAAAAAATTGAAATTGAGGAGTAACTTTTAAACTTTACCCATGTTTATAATAATGGAATGAGTGAGAACCAATAAGACTTATTAATAATAATTAATTTAAATAATATTTCAGTATAAATTTGTTTATAATCAATGCGATTTATTTTTGGATTCACACACAAGCCATATTTCCACCCATTTTACTTTGACTCTTAAGAATATTACAATACAATATGAAAATGTAATACCCTAAAAATTTTACATATGATAAGTATCATAATTTGGTAAAAATACCTATTGGGAATAGGTGAATATGTGGTCTCAAATCTTGAGTTATAATTACCTTATTTTTAGGGCAATTTCTATTGAAATTGGAGTGAATAAAAAGCTAAAAATCCCTAAGTGAACTTTTGGGTCATAAAATACCCTGAAAATATTATGATAAATCCTGAGAGGCAAGTAAATATTTATTAAAAATCAGAGAGTATGTTGTCTCTAATTTAGATAATTTATGGGATTATTTTCCTTGGAAAATAATAAGGCGAAATTAAATATAATTTTGGGGAGCATAAGTTGCCCCGTGATTTTTAAAATAATATATGGAGCATAAATGACCAATGTCAGTGTAATAGTTGTAAGAAAACAATTAATTCTAATTAATAAAATTGTCAACAATTAGTAAGTGATTAAATAAATAATTATTGGTTAATTATTTAAGTATAAGTTAAAGAGATATCCAAGTTAAATTGTGTAAAACCCATTAATTAAGTGTTAATGTCTAGAATTAGCATAAAATATACTTGCTAATTATTTAGAAAAGATTAAGAAAAATGAATGAGATTAAGTGTATGAAAACCCTAAATCCAAAAAGAATACTAATCCTATGATTAAGTCACTAATTAAACTTGTTAATCAATTTCTACAAATTAAACAATGGTCAATGGTTAGGATTTAATCTAATAAAACAAGATCAAAGGCTACCATAATTCCAAGTTAATTAAAATACCTAAATCCATGTTAATGAATATGGACCAATGGGAGAATTTTTGTAAAATAAATATAAGATAATTAAAATATAATATTAATTAATTTAAAAATGAAAATATAAATGAAAATAAAGAGTTGGCCGAAAATTAGGATATTTTTGGAGCAAAAGAGATTTTTGTGCAAGTTGCAATTAAATAATAATATAAAATGGGATATTTGTGGAAAAAGCAAATAGGATAAATGAGAACCGATAGAAAATAAATCCTATCTCAAAATATGTGAACTAAGTATCTAACATAAGGACTTATTATAAACAAATATATTTTTATCTCGGAGTAGGCTATCTCCAGAGTCATTTCCGTAACCGGCGGAATGATTAAGAGATAAGACGAAAAAGATATTTTGTGAAAAATGACAGATAGTATAAATGAGAACCAATGGAAAATAAATCATATCTTGAAATCCTTGAATTAGGTTTCTAACAACAGGACATATTATGAACAAGTGGATTTTTGTCCAGAAGTTGGTTATTCCGGAAGTTATTTTCGTAACCGACGACGTTTATCTTAAAATGGTTAACAGGCTATGAAATACCCTTAATGGGATCATAAATTTTGTTAATCCAAACATTTCGCAAGAGAAAGAATAGATCTCCAAGGTGACATCGAGGAAATTTTGAGATTAGTTAAGATTACGCAATTAGAACACCGAACAGGGGACATTATCGGTAGAAACTCATAAAGCAAACAAGTGACATCATTGGCATGACATCATGGTTTTGTAGAATGAGGTAAGGAGGTGGATTGGATGGTTGAGATCAAAACTTCTTCACTAAGTCTTGATCCAATGGCCAAGATTGAAGTAGACGGATTTGGAAGATTACCATTTTGCCCTTACTTTTCTTCTATAAATAGGCTTCACATTCACTTCAAAAAACTCACCAATTCCTCTTACAATTCGAAATAGAGAGAGAGAGTGTAGAGAGAAGGAGGAGCTTTGGAGAAAGTTGTAGCGAAGTGCTGGGTAAGTTCTTCGGTACCTAGTCTTAAGTTCTAGTGTTTCTTTCGGTAGTTATAGTAGGAATGCTAGTTTGATCTTTAATCTTCCAAGTTAGTTTAGATATCATGTTTTAGGATTAAATATGATATTTATTTCGAAAATATGTTGGAAAAAGAGTTATAGCAAAATTTTGGAAGATTAGAGTCAAAGTAGCGAAGCTCTGGCGAAATTCCGCCGATTAGTAAAGTCGGGTAAAATGGTCATTTATGACTAAAATGACTGTTATGATGTTGATCATTAATAAAACGTTGTTATCCTTATAGGATATACGTAATTACGCTCGATCAGCAGTCGTGCCAAATTCAGAATTCAGTCGCGAAGGTACGTTCGCGTCTTCGTAACACTAACTCGATGGTTATTGTATGTGTATATGTGCTATGTGTATGGTATGCTTATATGAGGTAGCTGATAGCTCTGTGGTATGTTCATGTACTGTTGTTATGCTTGCTGGGTATTGGGATACGTTTGCTAGGTGTGAAACGATTGCTAGGTATGAAACGGCTACTAGGTGTGACACGATAGCCAGGGGGTTATGTGCTGTTGGGATATGCTTGTTTGTTGTGTAATATGAATGTCTGTAATGCATATGTTGTGTATGTAAGCATGAGGTTAACCGTTACCTGAGGTCCGGTGCGGACCTCGAAACTGCTAACATAGCGTGGAGGTCGGAGAACCAAGGGCGGAAGAGAAGGGAAAGCAGTACGCTTAGAGACCCGACTGAAGACTATCTTTTGTTGCCACGGCGTGGGAATCGCCAGGAAGACACTTTTGTTGTGTATTACTTTTGAAGCACTTGTTTAATGTACCACTGTTAAAATCAGCTAGACATACTACCGTGGGTATTTTGAATATATGTATCAGTTACTCTCTTACTCCGATGCTCTACTCTGATGTTTTAATAATGAAAAAAAAAATTATACTGCTTTTGAAATTGGGATGTTACAGAAAAGCATTCTCCATGATCCTTTCAGCAACATCAACGATCAAAATGACCCCATTGTATGCTCCTTGAAGGGTTAGAATGGTTATAGGGATGAGCATGTACGTCAAACATGAATTTTCCTTCAAGGGTTGGCAAGCATTTTCCCGTTATTACTTATGATGACTTGTGTGAAATATATGTATGGAACCAGTATTAATGGTTTTGTTATGCAAAGGAGAGTGTGAGAATGCTTCATCCAAAAGAACAAGGAGGGTGAATTTTGCTATTTTATGAATTTTGAAGTACTTAACAACATTGGGGAATATAAAGTGACATCACGCCCTTAAAAGTTTGGATGTCACAATACAACATATTTCCAATATTTTGATTCCCCCATTCCTATAAAACACATTATAGATTAGAGAACAAACAATGAAGACTAATTGGATAAGAACATTCAATACTTTTGTTTTAATGACCCCAGTTCCAATTGTCAAATTTTAGGTGAGTCTCTTCTATGCTATATAGTTGACTTGTCTCACTTATGGTTCCCTACAAAAAAATTTATCTTCATATAATTTCACTTTCATATATAGGGGGTCATGTTATCATCTACGTTCTTAAAGATGAAGTAGTACGTAGATGGTCTGACATGTATAAAAGATACATCAAATATAGGCAACAAGTTGATATCATGCTGATTTAGTTATGAATAATGTTTTATATGAGAAGGAGGCCGGTTGAAGAACATTTAACCAACAAATCATTTTATTGATGAATTTGGCTTTTATTCCTCAAGTAGACGTACTTTCTGTGGAAGTATTGTCGGGATGGAGCTAGACTTTATTTCCTTGTGTGATTTCCGACCAAGGAACACGAACCAAAGGCCTCAATCCACCCCCATAGGCAGGAAGGTTGTAGGACAAGCTAAGGGGAACAGATCTTCATGCACTGGCTTTCTTGTAGTGACACTACTACAAAAAAGCCTTACAACGTCTCTAAAAGACATCCTTTTTTTAAAAAAGGAAGTAAAAACTAAAGGCGGTGGCATTTTTGTAATAATATGTAAGAAAGTTTGACTTTTGACGTCTAAGTTTAAAATTTAGACGCCAAAAGTATCACTGGCGTCTAATTTTCAGACTTAGACGCCAAAGTGATTCAAAAAAGAAAAATGCGGTAAATGAAAAGTCTTGCGCGAAAAAGTGTCACTTTTAACGTCTAAATAAAAAATTAGACGCCAAAAGCATCACTTTTGGCGTCTAAGTTTTAAACTTAGACGCCAAAGTGATTCAAAAAAGAAAAAAATGTGGGAAATGAAAAGTACGGCGCCAAAAAGTGTCACTTTTTGGCGTCTAAGTTTAAAAATTAGACGCCAAAAACATCACTTTTAGCGTCAAATTTTTAAACTTAACGCCAAAAAGTGATTCAAAAAAGAAAAATAAAACTTAAAAGCCCATTCACGCGTTTTATCGAAAAAAAAACAAAGCGGCAGAGTCGGTCACTTCCTCATTTTTGAACGGAGCATCTAGTCACGCGATTTCCTTCATCCTCTCTCTGCACGATCTACTCCCTTGGGTCGATCTCCTCTCGCTCTCGTCAATACGTGCTTGATTTCCTTCACGTCTCTGCCTTCATCGCATAATCTCTTCGATTCCTTCGTGTATTCCAATAAGTTGCTCCTCCTCCCCCATCGATGATTTTTGAGTCGACGAGTTCTTGGCTTACACACTCGGATCGACGCGTGCTCCAGAATCTCCTCCATGTTCATGCGCTCCACATATCAGCATACGGGACCCACAAGCCCACCCGGCTGACGGCTCTGGCCGCGGCCTCTCTCTCCTCTCTCTCTCTCTCTCTCTCTCTCTTGTAGATCTATAGATATGCTTTTTGTTTCTTATAATACAAAAATGTGTTTTTACCTTCGATTCAAGCATATGTTAGGTGGGAATGAAAGGCTAAACGGTTTATAATCTCGAGCAAGAGAAGGTCGGTGTTCAATATATGTCATGTCTTCCATTTGGCCTTGAATTTTCAATCATCATTTATTATTATTTTGCTTCATCTTCCATTCTTTTATGAGTGATTCTCAATCTTAGTCACATGGAATCTCTGTTAAAGCTATGTATTATACGCCTTACTATTGTCCAGTGTACATTCTTTTTATGATATTTGCTTAAGCTGTGTGGAATATAATAATGTATCATACTCGGAGTTGTAATCCATGACAAATGGATGCCATGTTTTTTTGATTAATATCCATCCTTTAAGTTCGACTTATGCTTCTTCTTTCATTCGGAGAATGAGAATTTTTATTTTTTAAATTAAACACTTAGACGTCTAAAAATATTTTAGGAAGCCGTAAGTTTCACTTGGCGTCCTACGTGACAAAGAGCCCTTCCTTCTTCTCTATCAAAAAGAAATTCCTATAACAGTGGATGATACTAAATTAACAGCTGCTAGAAACCTTTGCCTTCGATCGGCTCCATATTGATCGCGGACATGTCGACATGAAACTCGCTAGCAGAGAATGAAAAAAGGTTGTTCCTGGATCCGGGCTAGACTTGCTAGCATGCTCTTTTTGTTATTTTCTTTCACAAACAACTTTTCAATTTCATATACCATGTTCATTGTTTGTTTGTTATGTCTTCAATACATGAACATAGTATTTATAAACAAATGTGAAGCATGGTTAGTAAACCCGTTGAATTAAGATTACTACATTCACCTCTAACTAACAAAGTACTACTCCGTCCGGTCCTAATTATAGGACATATTTAACCGATTTTGGGGAGAGTAAGGAGATGAGTTAAATTAGTTAATTTTATTCATTTTCCTAAAAGGTCATTATATAAATTTAAAATGACATAAGTAAAAGTGAATCAACAATCCCAACTGCCACATACCTTTCTGACATAGAATTTTCCTTTTCACACACTTTTTAATTGAAATAATGGTTTTTCTATATAACTATATATATATATGTGTGTATAATACGTATACATTAGATATATATAGATATATGTGTGTGTATGTGTCTACATATATCTACACACATATATGCATACACTCACACATAAAACAAAACACACATATATATAGACACACACACATATAGACTTATATATAGGCGCGCGCGCACACACACGTGTATATATATACATAGGTAAAATAATGTCAGCTAATCAACAAATAAATTAAAATTCAACAATTTAAAAAATTTATTGATTGAGAGAGCCTACGCACTCACATGCATATACTCACCAAAAACCAAACACACTTGAGAGAATAAAATAAGGGTATTTTAAGAAGGAATTGACAAAAATTAAAATATTGTCCTATAATTAGGACCAAAACCAACTCTTAAATGTTATCCTATAATTAGGACTGGAGGGAGTAACATTTTGAATATAACATATCACTTTGTCATATTTATGAGTCATTTTTAACTAAATCATACCACTCTGGTCCTATTTATAAGTCCCTTTTGACCAAAACACACATACCAATGAGAGTTAGTTAGCTCAATGATTGTGGGGTAAATTTCCAACTTTGCCCTCATTTATGAATGGATATCTTTCAACTTTTTCTTCTCTCTCTATTTTCATTGGGTACCTTTCAACTCTTTCTTCTCTCTCAATTTTCATTGGTATAATTAATATGGGCAAAATTGTCACAGTCTCATTTATTACCTAAAAGAGGACTTATAAATAGGACCAAATCTTTTGACCAAAGGGGACTTATAAATAGGACCAGAGTGATACATATCAAGGAGAATAAGTTAGCTCAATGATTATAGGGTAAATTTTCAACCTTACCCTCATTTATGAATGAACATCTTTTAACTCTTTTTTCTCTCTTATTTTTATTAGTACAGTTAATATAGACAAAATCATTAAAATCTCATTTATTACTTAAAAGAATACTTATAAATAAGATCGAATTTTTTGATGAAAAGGTTTATAAATATCACCATAAATCATAAACATCATCATGTGCATCGTACCGAGACAATACCTAGTTATACGTCTGATTGAGAGGTCAGCAAAGTTCACCATCACGGGACGGCCCATGACTCACGTGAAATCACGTGACTCCCATCGCCAGCCCATCTCAGGTTCAGAGTTTGGAGGCCTATCCTTCCACGTGTCACGTTATCATACCTGACTCACCAAAACCATCAACACTGGCAAAGACGAAATTGGCCCTAGAGTGAAATGATGATCCCGAGAGAGGTACTCCCTCCCGTCTATAATATAAAATACTCATAGAAGAAATGCATCGCCTATAATATTAATATAACATCCAGTTTAATTAATGCATTTTTTCGTCTTTTACTTTCGTGGTTAATAATCCCTCCGGTCCTAATTATAGGAACACTTTTATAGTGTAATTCTTTTATAGTATAAATTACACTATAAAACTGTTCCTATAATTACTACCTCTTACGGACCTACATAAGGCCCATACTCAATAATCAATATATGGCCCAACAAGGGGCAATCCACGTGGCACAGATATGACGTCACATCACTTGAGCTTGGAGGCACAGAGGCCCATAGGTCCAAACTCCAACCCTAAGGTACACTCTATAAATAGGAGCTAAACCCTAAAGGTACACATCTTCTACTCTCTGGCTATTTACTATTCAACCGACACAGAGCACACACACCACCCCCTTTGGCTAAACGCCTCCAGTATCATCGAACTACGTGAACTTTGATCCCTCTCTACAGGGTACGTAGGCCCTAGACATCGCTCCTAGGTCAAGTCCTAACCAATATCAACAAACTAGCCCCTGAGGGCTAGACATCTGTGTTCTACACCAGAACACTACCGGAAATAGTACTTATTTTTAAAGTTTTGTAAATGATGATGAAAATTTTATAAATAGCGTTGAAAGATTTGTAAATAGCGATAGAAGTTTTGTAAATAACGTATTATTATCATTTTTTCCCTTAGAGACAAGAAAGAGAAACCAACAAAAAACGTTGTAAATGGCGATGAAAATTTTGTAAATAGCGTTAGAAGATTTGTAAATGGCAATGAAAGTTTTGTAACTACCGTTGAAAAAATGTTAAAAAGAATATATATATTTGTTAATGCATATATATATAAAAGAAATCAAGTGGTCCAGTGGTTGGGCCACTTGGGCCCATGGAGGTATGGGGGGTGGGGGTTCGAACCCACTCCCCACACTTTCAATGAATATAATTTTTTTTTTAAAAACCCCACCCCCCCACCCATAAAAAAAAAACAAAAACCCACCCCTTCGTGGCCGGCGGCCCTCCGACAAAGCCGGCCGTTGGTCCTCCGGCGAGGGTAATTTTTATTTTTTAAAATCTATTTAAAATTAAGGGTAAAAGGATAATTTCACAGAATTTACATATCCCTTATAGATCATTGTCATTTCTCAGTATTTTTACAAATTCAATGGACTTCTGGGGGTTTTACAAATTCATATGGCATTTATTTGTCATTTCCCCTTTAATTAATGCATTTTTTCATCTTTTACTCTCGTGATTAATAGTTATTTTTCTAATTTTACCCACTAATTCTATCCACTCTCTTTAAAATAAAAATTCGAGTGCAATTATAATGATAAATGGTGCCCTTCACTCTCCTCACAACCATCATTTCCCATGCAAATGCTTTTATGGAATGGCTTTCTCTCTCGATTGATTTAAAAAAAAAAAAAAAAGTGACGCTCTCCCTCCGTCCGTAAGAAAATCTTAAAAAAATACCCCTTTAATTTTAAAATTTTAAATAAGTGATTTTTAAATAAAAAATATTTATCAATTGTTTTATTATTCTTATTAATCTCATTATTATTATTATCAATAGGATTTTGAAATTCAAGTGATATTTTTCTATTACTTCCTTATTACCTTTTTCAGGTTGAATAACCTCATGAATGAATTTCGCGCTTTCAATATCACAACAGCTATTTTGTTCAACCTTCCATATGCCAACCTGATCTTAGGGATTCAGTTTATGTACCTATTCCGGCGGGGCGCTTGGCTTGTCTGGATTGTCTAAATAGGATTTAGATGGACCAGATAGGATCTGAACAATATATATTTAATCTTTTAAATTTTTATTTCTTTAAAAAATATTTTAATGGATAGAAAATATAAAATAAAAAGAATAATATTTTTTAAAAAAATAAATTTTTCTTCTACTCAAAAGTGTTGAGAAATTTTTTTTGTTCTTTCATTGTTGGATTGCCCTGAGTTCACATTATATATATATATATAATTAGAAATATGAGCACCTAAAAACATATAATTATGTGTATGGGATGTGAACTCGAATTGTCATAGAGATTGAAAAAGCATGTGGACGTGAGTGACGACTAAAAACTGAAAAAAGAAAAGTTTGTTATAAATAATCCAATATTGGTGTGAATGTCCATAACCTTTCAAGAAGAGTCTTTTGGAATTCTACACTTAAAGCTGTATAACCTATGACATGAATGACTTAGTAGGAGTTTTATATAACTTACAAAACTCCATAATATACCATTATGTAGATTTACTCTTTTGTATGTAACTCTTGTAGTGGAAGTTAAAGATTGATTGCCTATATATAGTAGGCATGTTCAAAGGTTGAGCTATAACAATAGAAAGAAGGATCACTCTCTCCTTGCTCTCCATTTCTCTCTTGCATTTCTTTATCTCCCTCATCTTAATCTCTCTTGTATTTTACTTAGTTTCATAACACGTTATCAGCACGAAAGCTCCTCTAACGAAGTATTGAGAAAGTGTTTACGTCTATGGAGTCTAGAGATTTGAAAAAAAAAATATCTAGGATGATCGGAGGTAATATATGGAATTAAAAAGATATTTTTACCGATTGTTTTAAACATCGGGTTCCATAGCTAAGATTAAAAATTATTATATCTTATTTTGATTTTCTTTACGAGTTATTGATATTGTTATTTTAGTATGGCCAGAAGCCATACACTTCTAATTTCATATTTTGAAATTATATGACCAGAAGTCATATTGCTCTGATTTCCTATTATATGGCCAAAAGCCATATTCCTTTTATTACTATTTTGAGATTATATGACCAGAAGTCATATACATTTTGATTTATTATTTTGGTATAATATGGCTAGAAGTCATATTCCTTTGATTCCTATTTTTATATTATATGGCCAGAAGTCATATATATACATTTTTCTTTTATATATGTTACAAAATGGCTAGAAGCCATATTCATTTGATTCCGTATTATATGACCTGAAGTCATATATTTTTTTAATCTTTAATTTTATTGGATGGCTAGAAACATATATTTAATTTTTGTCTATCCTGAAGATAAAAGGCCAGAAGCCATATAATTCTAAATTCTCATCATTGGCCCGAAGCCATGAGACTAATTAGTCTAAAGTCATCATGTTCAACTTTTATTTATCCAGAAGATAAATGGCTTGAAGCCATAAAATTTTAATTTTATTGCAATACTTTATGAATTATTTTTGTGAATTTCCTGTTATTATCATTAGTGTTTTTATATTAGATATTCTAATAATATATAATGGCAAAAAACCATATATAATTTATGTTTATCCTGGAGATAAACAGTTGAAAGTCATATTGATTTAATTTCTCATGAAGAGAAAGTTGGCCAGAAGCCAAAAGAATGTATAAATTGATCAGATGCCAAGAAAAGACATATATGGGCAAAAGTTGGTCAGAAGCTAAGAGAAGACATATTGGCCTGAAGCCAAATGATAATTTGGCCTAAAGCCATGAAGGTCAAATCCATGATTTTTATGAAGACCTCAAAGTTGAATGTTTGGCCTGAAGCCATAAGGCAAATTGAAGTAAAGCCAGATCCATGAAGTTGAATATTTGGCATTAAAAGACCACATTGTTCTTTAGAAAAAATTGAAAGGGATTGTATAACCACCAGAAGATGGTTGTTCTTCTAAAAGTTCATTATAAATGAATGTATCCAATTTGCTCCTGAAGTAGCAATATTGTGAAAAAGGTTTTAAGAAATATTTTGAATTAATTTTATTGACCTCATGTAGCCAAACAAAATAATGAGTTAGAAGAATCATAAATTTTATTTAACAAGCTCGACTCCATTCCCAGAAGCGAATTAAGTAATGAATGAATTTAATTATGGCTGATCAGGCATGGTCATTGTTATAATCATGTTGGTTAAAATTCCTACCTGAAGTGGAGAAAGATTATTGATAAGAACCAATAAAGGAATACTATTGGATATAATAAATATGCTAAAAAAATTTATAATATTACTATGATATCTTGCACTACACTATTTTATGGTTTATACGATTTTGATATCTTATATAGGATTTTGAAATTGGTCTTACATGCATTTCATGCAATGATTTACTATTGTTATTTTGTATGACCGGAAGTCATATAATTCTGATTTCTTATTTTGAAGTTATATGACCAGAAATCATATTTCCTTAATTCATTGTTATATGGCCAGATGCCATATATATATATCATTTTAGTTTATCCTGAAGATAATCATTTCACACAGTAATTTACTATTCAGTACAGTAATTGGAACGTGAGTATACAGTGATTTTACTATTTGCATAGTAATACTATTTATTTATGGGTCCCATATATTTTATATTATATTATTATTACTTTTTACATAGTATTTTACTATTCATCCCAATTGAAAAATTTAAGTTTTGGTCTTTAGTCTACTATACCATGAAAGAGGTATAAGAGCTTCTTTACTGGTGGATAAGAAAATAATATTTGATTGTTATTAAAGGCCCTGAAGGTTTATGTATCAAATATTTTTTTGATACAATAAGAATTTAAAAGTCTTGAAAAATATTGTCCAGAAGACAATAACTTGCAGAGATTATGTCATAATAAGTCTAAAGGCTAATAATCCTGGAGACTAATTAGCATATTTTGAGAGATTGATATTCAGACTATATATATATATAGTAGCATAAATTTGATTTAAGGCTCCGAAAGAGCTAATATTTTGTTATCTGAAGAAACAAAATTATGCATTAATTATTCTACTAAGTATAAAGGAAACTTATTAAGTTTGAAAGATATCTGCAGAAATAGATATCATATAGAAAATACATGATGTTGTAAACTAGAAGTTTACAAATAATAATGCAAGAGATTGTAATTGTAAACCAAAAGTTTACAAATATAGGAAATTAAATGTTTGCTATTGCAGCCAAGGAAAAAAAAAGGCCAAAGAACTGCAGCACAATATGTCCAGATTTATTTTGGAGCCAAGAGAAAGAAAGAATAAGCCCAGAAGGTAATATGATATTTAATTTGAAAGTTACCATCTATGTGATTTTAAGTTATTTTAATTATGAATATTTTCATATGTGATGGATTATATATTTTGCATATATAAGCAAATTGACGTATATTATTAATAAGTAATAAGATTATCTAGTGATGCAATATTATGTGTTTGTTCCTGAAGAATAAACATAGTTTTTCCTTTCGAGGTTTAAAGGTTTTGAAAGTAATTTTGAAATACAGATATAAAGAAAGCATGTTTGTATGACTCACATTTGAGGGGGAGATTGTTAGAAAACAAGTGTGAATTTAGAATACAAGTGTGAGCTAATTTTTGAAAAGTTATATATTTCTCGCATAAAGTATAATAGACCTCCCAAAATGGATATCAGTTTATGATTTAAATAATAATTATATGAAAATTGAAAAGTTTATGATTGGTTGAGATATATGTTACAGTAAACCAGAAGTTTACTGATTCAATTAAATTTGTTGTTGGCATGACTTGTTTGATCATCCGAGTCATATATATAATGCAAATAAGATTACGTATTGACAACCATTGAAGAACTAGAAGATTCTTTATGAATAACCAACACATTATTTATGAATTGACCTACTTGTTCTCAAAAACAAATTGTCTATGAGAATATCATTGGTCACGATTAGTAATGGATCTCTGGAAATATATCAAACAGTATTATATGGGCCCATTGAAATAACATGTGAACCATACAAATTTGAAAGATGCATCTATAAGATGGTTACATGTGAAATTATTAGCTTACAACCAGAAGTTTGTAAGAATACAACCTGAAGTTTGCAATAATGTTTGAATATATTAAGCGCGCTATTTCCAAATTATACAATCCAGGAATCATGTATTAAAGTATTCATAAATAGCTAGACCAATGATTATGAAAACAAAATTTCTATGTGTATATTTAATCTTATATATTGCAACATTTATATAAGCCAACAAAATTCTCCCTGTAAAATTGGCTTGTGGTCAGAAGCCAGATTAATTCCCATCTGAAAAGTTTTGAATGTGCAATGCTTATCAATCCACCATGATGCACATAAGATGGATATAGAAAGAAAGTTGGGATAAATGTTGTGTAAGAACCTCCTTCTTCTTGTTTGTCTCTAAATGAAACAAAATGATGTTTTTAAAGGAAACAAATGGATTTAGGAGACTTGTACTGCATGATTAATCAATTGTGATTTGATATTGTTTTCCCAACATGAGGGGGAGAAAATAAGCAGTTGGGTAAAGAGATTAGCTGGAATGAATTATCATTGGCTCATTTTGATCCTTGTACAAAATAATGTGAACTGGAAGTTCAAAAGATAATTCATTCGCAGAATTTAGTTAATCAAATGCCAGAAGCATTTACTGACCCCAAAGAAAGTGACAAAATCACATGTCCCGACTGCTAATGCTCCTATTGATATCCTTGAAGGACAACCTATTATAAATGAATTTAAAGCACGCCTGAAGCGTGAAAGGTCCATCGGTTCTAAAGATAAAAATCCTCGAAAGAGAAAAGGAGCTAAGAAGATAGATGATCAAATTGAGGATAATCAAGAAAAGTTAGTAGCTCCAGAAGAGCATCTCCTGAAGAGTTATTATCTCCAAAAGAGAATATTGTAGTCCCAAAAGAGACCTAGGTACCTGAAATATGTGAAAATAATGAGATCTCAATAAATTATGTTATGAATGGTATCCGATGGGACTGAAATGAAATCAATGTTGACGACATCTTTACTTATATTATAGCATATGATGTAATGAAAGATAATGAGGATCACGAATCACAATCTATTAGCGAGTGCCAGAAGCACATGTCCCCGAAGGATTTAATGTGCCATAAGCACATGCCCCCGAAGGATTTAATGTGCCAGAAGCACATGCCCCCGAAGGACTTAATGTGCCAGAAGCACTAGTCCCTAAAGGACATAAGATGTCAAAATCATCTAATTCAAGTTCTCGAGAACAATACTCGATTAAGTTAAATAAGTTTCTGTATGGTTTGAAGCAAATAGGGTGCATGTGGTATAATTGTATCAAAGAATATTTGTTGAAGGAATGATACAAAAATGACCTAATATGCCCATGCATTTTTATCTAGAAATGAATTTGCTATAATTGCTGTTTATGTTGATGATATCAACATCATTGGAACTCCTGAAGAGCTTCAAAAGACAATTAAGTGTATGAAGAAAGAATTTGAAATGAAAGACTTGGGCAGAACAAAATTCTGTCTTGGACTACAGATTGAGTAACTATAGAATGTGATCTTTGTATTTGAAGAAGATTATACAAAGAAGGTCATATAACGATTTTATATAGAAAAGTCACATTCATTATGTACCCCAACGATTGTAAGGTATTTGCAAAGGATAAAACCAATTCCGACCTCAAGTAATCAACAAAGAATTTGAAGAAGAACTACTTGGTCCAGAAGTACCATAATTTAGTGTTATTGGAGCACTAATGTATCTTGGTTATTGGCAAAATATAGTTCTTCACCAACACAAAGACATCAGAAGCAATGTTGTCATCAGGGGGAGTAATACTGATGTTGTCCAAATGGGGAGTTGATACACACTGTACTCTTTTTCCCTTATCTAGGTTTTGTCCCACTGGGTTTTCCTAGAAAGGTTTTTAATGAGGCAAAGACTAGACAGTGTATCGATGAATGATGTACTCTTTTCTTTGGCTAGGTTTTTAGTCCCACTGGGTTTTTCCTAGTTAAAGTTTTTAATGAGGCACATTCATAATGGACATTCAAGGGGAGTGTTATAAATAATCCAATATTGGTGTGAATGTCCATAACCTTTGAAGAAGAGTCTTTTGGAATTCTACATTTGAAGTTATATAACTTATGACATGAATGACTTAGTAGGAGTTTTATATAACTTACAAAACTCCATAATATACCATTATGTAGAGTTACTCTTTTGTATGTAACTCTTGTAATGGAAGTTAAAGATTGATTGCCTATATATAGTAGGCATGTATCAAAGGTTGAGCTATAACAATAGAAAGAAGAATCACTCTCTCCTTGCTCTCCATTTCTCTCTTGCATTTCTTCATTTCTCTCATCTTAATCTCTCTTGTATTTTACTTAATTTCATAACAAAGTTAACATTTTTAAAAACATTGTTAGGGTAAAAATAAAATAAAAAATATATTTTAGCACATATTAAATAATTTAACAATCCCTTTTTATTTTCCATAAACTAATTAAGATGCGCTGTATCTTATATTTTACTTAGTTTCATAATAAAGTTAACATTTTTAAAACACATTGTCAGGATAAAAGTAAAATAAAAAATATATTTTAGCACATATTAAATAATTTAACAATCCTTTTTTATTTTCCATAAACTAATTAAGATGCGCTGTATTATGGACAGTATATGTTTATAATAATGGGGTGGGACCTTGGCCAATAATGGAGTCTCCATTAAAAAAAAGTAATGAATAATGGAGTGGGACCCAGAGGCAGAAGAAAATAGAGTAGGTGTGGGGTGGGGGGTGGAGGGTACGGATGAGTCATCATCATCTCTTCGGATAAGCTCGCCATCTGTCTCCTACTCTCCTCAGACCCGCAATTGATTCCCTGATATTCTCACGAGATCTCATCAAACAGAGTATCCGTTTCCATTAAATTTGATTATACCGAGATAATTTCCCGATAATCTCTTCTTTGGACGCATCCACAGCTCCAAAAACCCAATGGCCCCACCGCACATTATCCTAATCCTGGAGGCACACAGCTTTTGCTACTGCTTCGTGTCTCATCTCCTCTATAAATAACAGTGTCTCCGCCCTCTTCTTCCACTCTCAATCTCGCGATTCTGAAACTATATTCTCCGTCGTTTCCTAGTTGATTTCGTCAAGATATCTTGATAAGCCAAAAAAATGAGTTACCTGAGCCGTGTTTGGATGGCCGCGACGGTGGCCGTAGCACAGGGCCACTCGGACTCCGGCCACAAGTGCAAGACCGGCCTTATATCCATTCAACAAAATCGGAGGAGGCTGTTCTCTGCCGGAGACCCGTCGGATCTTAGACCATTGGCTGGTATGATGGGATCGAATGTTCCCGGAGTCATGGAGAACTGTGATGTCGATTCCCAACGGAGTCAAGCCGACGATTCTCTTCGGAAAGTTATGTACTTAAATTGCTGGGGTCAGGGCTGATCTGTGGCGCCAAGGCCGCCGGAGGTAATATATGTGGATAAAGATGTGATCCGGATCGTGTTGACGGGTACCGATCGGATCAAAAGAGGGGTTTGACCGACTTTGGTGTGTGGATGGATGGTTGTCGGGTTTAAGCCTTAAAGTTGAGCTGTAATAGTTTGGCGAAAATAAGTTGAACTGTAATAGTTGGGGGAAGCTTGATCTTGTAGATTGTAAAGCTTGATCTTGTAAATTGTGGTTTCTCCCACCTGAGGCTGAACCTTTGTGGATAATGATAATTATAATTGCATCTACTGTTGCTCCAATTCTTTTCTTTTCAGATGTTCTATCTTCTCAAGAGAGACTGGCAATGATGGAGGACCTTTCAGGCTTTTTACCTGTACCCTATGTACAGGGAGGAAAAAAAATTCTGAAATGCTTTAAGCGAAGTATTTCCTAATATGCTGCACCTAAACTTCATAACTCCAAGAGCGAGTTTAAATTTAAACATAAATTCATCACCCCAGGAACAAGTTTCAGTGTTTCACCGTCCGAATTGACGTGATGATTATTTTTTAATTAAAAAAGCAAACTCGTTCATTACAAGAACTGGTTCCCTTTCGCTGAATTGATTGGAAGAGAGGGAGTGGGAGCTGTGAGGGGGAGTGACGGAGAAATAGGGAGGGAGGGAGATGGATAGAAATATGTGACTTTTACAGTTTATTTCTCATCATCCTACCAGTTTGAAAAGCATAAGGACCCGTTTATTACAAAGAAAGCTTGGGGAGGGAAAGTAACTTTAGAGGAGGGAAAGGAATGGAAAGGAAGATTTGAAAGATGGGGGAAGATGACTTGAGTTGTTTGGTAGGAAGAAAATGAAGAGGTGGTAGTTGGTAAAGAATTAGGAAATGTCTATTTTACCCTCAAAAGAAATTAATTCAAAATAATAAAAAAAATATTTTTTTTTGCTAAAATATATTCTAAAAAAATATATTATTGTTAAGTTCGAACTTTTGAAGAAAAAAAAATTCGCCAAATTTGAACTTTCCCGCCAAGTTTGAACTTTCCCGCCAAGTTCGAACTTCCCGCCAAATTTGAATTTCATGGGTAAATGCACAAAAACCATTTTCCTGAAGATGACGCTTTCCTTCCATTTTCGGATGGAAAGCATTTTCCTCAAATGAGTGAAGATGGACCCTCACTGGAAGATGCTGACTGGACTTTTTGTGTAACAAACACCCAAAATCCATAGGAAGATTGAGATCTTCACTTTCCCTCCCCAAGCTTTCTTTGTAACAAACGGGTCCTAAGGCTATTTTAATTTTTCTCTCCTCCCAATCAACAGTCCAGATAAAGAAAATCAGGAGAGCATATCTTTCATAAACCCTCACCCTTCTCTATCTCATGTCTTTCCCTCTCTTTACACTCCTCCACCGCCTCCACCTCAACCTCTACTATTGTCGTCGTCGCTACAACCAACTCATCATTCTCCACCGCTGCCACCACCTCCACCTCCACTATTGTTGACGCCACCACCTCTTGCCGCTGCCACCTTTACCGTTGCCACTGCCATTATCACTACCTCCTCCTTCTCCATCGTTGCCATTGCCACCACTTTCTCCTACTCCACCATTATTGTTGTTCCCACTTATTATCGCCACCTCCACATCACCGTTTTGTTGCCTGCACCACCAAATCCATTGCCATAAGATGATAGTGATGGCTCTTAACTATTTTTTTTTTACAAATATTATTAAGGGTAAAATAGACTTTATATAATATAGTAATCTTAAATAATTATTAAGAAAATTACTTACTGCATCTTACTTTAAAATCAAGGGTTAAGGTGCAATTTTACACATGTAGTTTACTCCCAGGAGCGCCCAGCACCACGAAGTTTTTTTAGGAACAAAAGTACATACGACGTTACGTTTTGGGAGCAAAAATATCATGAGCCGTTAGTTGACCGTTAGTTGATCTTTAGTTGACCGTTAGTATTTTAACGGCCCGTGGTATTTTTGCTCCTAAAACATAACGTCGTGTGTACTTTTGCTCCTAAAAAAACTTCGTGGTGCTGAGCGCTCCCGGGGTTAAACTTCATGTGTAAAATTGCACATTAACCCTAAAATCAAACGGAACACTAGTCCTGTAATTAATTAATTGTTTTTTTTTTGGTAAAATCCTGTAATTAATATTGCACTGCAATACAATGTATAATGGAAACAATCGGCCCAAAGATCATATTGATCAGGATAATTGTTTTAAGAAAAAAAATTATGTTTTAAGAATTAAATAAAACATGTTCACCCTTCTTCGTGGTTTTTAAAAAATAAACTATTTAGTTGCTGACAGATTTTTTTTAGAATAAGGATCATATGGATTATGAGAATGTTTTTTTAAAGAAAATTATGCTTAAGAATTAAATAAAGAATATACATTTTTATTACATAAAAAGGGAAGGATTTTTTAAGAATTAAATAAAACATGTTCACCCTTCTTCGTGGTTTTTAAAAAAGAAAAGAAACTATTTAGTTGCTAACAGATTTTTTTTTTAGAATAAGGATCATATGGATTATGAGAATATTTGTTTAAAGAAAATTATGCTTAAGAATTAAATAAAAAAATATACATTTTTATTAAATAAAAAGGGAAGGTAAAGAAACAATAAATAAAGTAAGTAAGGTTGTCAAACTCATAAGTTTAAATAAACTCGTGACAAAAATATAAACTCGAATTGTGAGCTTGAATAAAAAATTTGTAATAGTTTATATTTATTTATAAATAGGTGTTAAAAGTATATGATAAAATATGAAAAATATAAAAATGACAATAATTTAATTCAATTATATTTTAAATACAAATAATTAAAATTAAATCCACCAACATTTATAATTTATCATATTCAAAAATGAAATTTCTATGAAGTTCATATATGAAGTTATTGAATATGATCAAAATGAATAAACAAACACAAGTTTAAAGGTAAATTGACACAAATTTATGAGATAATAATATAAAAACCGTCCGTGCCTAATCTTGTGAATTTAACTAAGTTTAAAGTTAGTATGATGTTATTTACAAATGTACACGATTTTATAATCTAAAAAAAGGGAGACTTAAAAGAGTTAACTCCAAGTCTGAGAATAATGGTGAAAAGTCACAAAATTCGCTCTATCTCCCTCCCTATTTCTCCAGCACTCCCCTCACAGCTCCCACTCTCTCTCTCTCTCTCTCTCTCAATCAAATCAGCAAATGTGAACTCGTTCTTGCACTGAACGAGTGTGCTTTTTAATTAAAAAGTAATCACCACATCACATCAGATGGTGAAAGTCGTTCTTGGGATCATGAATTTGTGAATATTAAATTCGGTGGGGGTATACATGGCTATTTTCTCAATTTGCTCCTTATTAAATAACTATTTACCAAAATGCCCATGTCAGAAAACTATTTCCCAATTTGCCCCTGTCAGAAAACTGTTTCTCAAGCTGCCCCTGTTTAGTCGGCATTTTTTTTTTTGAAGACTCTCGCGATTTAGTCACTAAAACACCCATTTAGTCGACTAAATCATTAAAAAAAAAAGGTTGAAACTTCTAGAAGGCCATAACTTCTAGCTCGGAAGTCCGAATAAAGTTATTCTTTTTTTGATTCCACATAACTTTTTGAGATCTATGCACTAACATAAAAATTAACTTCCAGATTTAATGAAGAGAAAGGAGGAAAAATAAACGATTCTTTATTTTGCAGGAGATACTAACAATTAGTTAAATATAATCAAGCGATTCTTTAATTTTATATATATATATATATATATATATATATATATATATATATATATATATATATGGAAAAGTCACTAGAGATAGAGTTATCTCCAGTTACCCCAAAACTACGTCGTATTGAATTAATGAAGGGTGTGTTAGTAATTTTAAGTGAATTAATGAAGGGTGTTTCGGTAAAATTTATATGATTAAAAAATAAACAAAAATGACAGAAACACTATTCATTAATTCAAAACGACGTTGTTTTGGGGTCACTGGAGATAACTCTATCTCCAGTGACTGGAGAAATCCTTTACCCTATATATATATATGGGATTAAGATTTCTCCTATGACTGGAGATAAGATTATCTCCAGTGAGCCCCAAACTACACCGTTTAGCACTAAACAAAATTAAAAACATCTTAATCTCTTAATTTATTATTATAAAATAAAAAATCCTAACCTTCACCTGCAAATCATACACCATCTTCACAAAAGATAATGCTATAGAGATTGCTGTCACTGTTCCAGTTCTAATCTTCAGCGATGGGACCAGTTCAATTTCTGCAATTGGTAGATTTTTGGGTTCTTTCATATTTTTGCATCTTCCAGAGAAGATTTTCATCCTGGTTCACATCTTATTTTCATATGAAAAAAAGGCAAAATGACGATGAGAAATAAATTGATCAGACAAGGAAAGATAGATCCACATGCGTCCATCATGTTCAAAGTCTATCCGAATTCTAACGGCGGCGGCGGCTGAGGCGAGCGGTTCATGCTGCGGCGGAGTTGAAATTGAAGTTTCCACACGCAGTCATCCTTCCAAAGAGCAAAGAGCTGAACCCTAATTGAGAAGAATCCAAATCGAACTGCAGAAGATTGTTCTCCAACTGATACGTTCCCATCAAAATTGATTTCTCGAGGTATTCACCTCCTTCAAATACACCAAGACACAGTATATCATCCTTCACCGGCACCATTGAGTTCGCTCCAAAAATGGGTGGTGGTGGTGAGCAGTGACCTTGAGAGGAGATCACCTCTCGGCAACGTGGAGGTTGCTTTGGACCACGGAGAAGTGCGAGGTTGGAGGCGTACGGCTGAACAAAAGGCTGTGAAGATGGTGTATGATTTGCAGGTGAATGTTAGGATTTTTTATTTTATAATAATAAATTAAGAGATTAAGATGTTTTTAATTTTGTTTAGTGCTAAACGGTGTAGTTTGGAGCTCACTGGAGATAATCTTATCTCCAGTCACAGGAGAAATCTTAATCCCTATATATATATATATATAGTTAGAAATTGAACTCCAATAAAGAATTTCTTTATCCATCCGTGATTTATTCCTCTTAAATGAGATATATTTATACAGATGAAAAATTAATAGCAACTAGCAATAAAGCAGGAAATAATCCTAAATCAACAACTACTAGTTAGGAAGTGGGAAACAACCCTAACAACCTGCTACTTATTTGAAATACCTAAAAGAATGGAAATAACAATAATTCAAAATTTAAACTTTGAAATAGAAATAATTAAAATAACAACTTTCTTTTCATTTAGCAGTGGACAAAGAAGAATACAACTGTTGATTGAAGAAAAAGTAACAATGATAACAAGAAAGGAAGAACGCAACCAGTGAATGAGAAAACTTACAAATAACACAATTAATGCACACAACAAAGAAAAACCATTAATGCAACGTGAAGGTGGAATATCACCTAGAGGGGGGTGAATAGGTGATTACAAAATTCTTTCGCTAATTGCTCAGTCACCCACACAACAAAAATAAATCAAGGCAAAGTAGAGATAGAGAAGAGGAGCTTGACACAGAGAATTTATACTGGTTCGGTCCAACTCTTGACCTACGTCCAGTCCCCAGAAACACTCCGGGATTTCACTAACTTACCCAGAAACACTCTGGGATTTCACTCACCCAGAAACACTCCGGGATTTTACACTTGCCCAGAAACACTCCGGGACTTTACACTTGCCCAGAAACACTCCGGGACTTTACAATCACAATTACACACTCTGTACTTGTACTTGAGATTATCCTTTCCCTAGGACTCACTCCCCCTTACAAGTTGTAATTGTACTCCCTTACTTAAGGTTCCACAACCTTAAGATTTACATATAATCAAATGATAACTAAACTCCTCACTGAGTATATATATTATAAACACTGAAGTGCTAGATACTTGAAGATATTAATGCGACAATAAATACAATAAGCTCGAATTGAATGCGCAGTTGTTCTTCGGGTGTTGAAGATTTGAATGCTTCTGCTATTTATAGGTGAGCATTTATGACCGTTGTAGATGCTTCAAAATCTATCTTGAGACCTCGTATTAGCCGTTGAGAGAGTGTAATAAATCCGTTGAAGTATATCTGCATATTCTCTTTCTATTCTCTGAGGATTGGATGTTCACATTCTTCATTCAAATTGTCGTTTGAATGTATCAAGAAAATAACCGTACCACCAATTCTCTCCAGAACGTCATTTTTGCCAGAACGGTGTAAAAACTCTGCTTTGCATTAATTGCTCTGACAACATTTGCTTTATTGAAGTTTAATCCTTAATCTGTAATACTCTTGTGTAAAACTCATTAACACACTTGTTAAGTGCAATTTGAATAAGTAATGAGAGAATATAATCAATCTATAAGCCAAAATCAAAGATAGATCGAAGTCTGAGAAACTGAATTTCCGAACTGATCTTTTTGGCTGGAGTCAGAATTTTGGCTAGTCAATTTTACATAGGTGAAGAGGGCTTGGCTCGAGTCAACATATTTTGGCTAGAGTCTAGAACGAAACTGGAGGCA
Organism: Acacia pycnantha; assembly: GCA_025563575.1. Classification (NCBI taxonomy): domain Eukaryota; kingdom Viridiplantae; phylum Streptophyta; class Magnoliopsida; order Fabales; family Fabaceae; genus Acacia; species Acacia pycnantha. Next base: position 552,329 of record JAMWYP010000332.1, on the reverse strand, counting down.
ATCTTCGCTGGCTGGAGTCAACTTTTCATAGTTGAGGGGGCTTGGCTCGAGTCATATATTTTGGCTAGAGTTTAGGATGAGACTCGAGGTATTTAAGCTTGGCTGGAGTCAACTTCATTTGATGGTAGTGATATTGGCTGGAGTCAATTATTTCTGGCTAGAGTTTAGGCTCAAACTCAAGTCAAACCAAGTTGGCTAAAGTCGAAATAGGAGATTGGCTAGAGTTAGATACTTTTGGCTAGAGTTTAGGCTCAAACTCAAGTCAAACCAAGTTGGCTAGAGTCAAAATAGGAGATTGGCTAGAGTCAGAATAAGTTGGCTGGAGCCAAAATAGGAGATTGGCTAGAGTCAGAATAAGTTGGCTGGAGCCAGCCAATCTGACAGATTTTTTCAGATGAAATTTTTCAATGAAAAACTTAGCAAATTGGCTAGAGTCAGGAAAACTTGGCTAGAGTGAAACTTAAGTATTGGCTTGAGTCAGCCACGTTGGCTAAAGTCAAAATTCACAGAATTTCTCAGATGCGTTTTTCAATGGAAAGACATGTTAAAAACCATTTTGTTCTTTTTCATAGATGTCATCATCAAAACAAACTTACTTTGGAGCTAACACAACGATTAGTTACAAGAAATTCCATGTCAAAGAAACCGAACTCAAGGGGAAAAACTGCCGGGGGGGGAACTTGTGTCTCTGGGGAGGGTCAGAGCTTTCAAGTTCCAAGTACCAAGTACCGGATTTACAGTGGGCATTTGGTAAATGAATTACAACATTGGGGTCAGAATGAAAATTCTTCAATAAATGAAAAAAAGAAGAGGAAAGAATCAGAACCAAGGCACTGCAAGGAAACCGTGTTGATTGATTGTAAATAGCAGATGTGATCACACACGATGCTTCACAACATCCTAGTCCATTGGGCACCAGCCTTGGACGCAGTTCAAGCATAACAGGGAACCACAGAGGCAAGCAGCAGCCAGCACGTAGCATCTTAGTCTATCATACAGGCAGAGGGATATTTCTCTGACTTCCAACATTAACATTTTGTTTTATCTCCCACGACGCAACATGCTGCGATTCCTCGGGAAGGATAAAAGGCAAAGAAATCTCTTTGATCATCAGCTCTCCACAGAATGGGCATTCACTGGCTATTGCATCATCCAATTGTGATCGGAGCTGTCCATCAATTTGACATCAGTATATCTACTTACTTAACCCAAGTTTTCATTCAAGCTTAAGCATTTGGTGGTGTAATGTAGAGTGCGCCTAAATGCTCACGCATAAAATGGAAAAATAAAATAATGATATATTGGTTTTCTTCAAGAGTGATTCCAGAGTCAAGTATATGCCATATACCACGAGAATGTAAAATAAAAAAGGAAAAGGAAAAAACAACACGGAATATGTAGAATTCAAAGCGAAGATTAACAACCAAAGCAGAACGTAAGATTTTCCCCAATTTCTGCAGATCTGTTAGTTAATGCATAACAAAATATTTGGAACAAACCTTATCCGCTGGGCTCATGCTAGGTATGGTGGAGTCTTCAGGAGAAAAGGCACCGTTGGAATCCCTCCTTGCTTCACCACCCATTAAAGAAAGTTGCTTTTGCCGATCCAGTATGTACTCAGCCTGCAACATTCACAAATTCCGTTAGATTCAGTTTAAAATGTTGATAAAGCTATAATAAGAACGAATATTATTTTCGAGTAGGGACAATGACACTGCTAAGTGAAGCAACCTGGTCCCATTGATAATTAAACTTTAGAACAAGCCAAATGAATACAGCTTCTTTTGAGGAACAACAAATGATCAAGACAGGTAAAAAAGAAAGGCGCACTTGTGAAGTTACTATTTGAGCCATATGTCAGCCGCGTATTCTTTGTTTTGTCCATAGTGTGCGCATGTAGCTGTGGTTCCTTTTGAGTTACTTTGTCTTTTTCGTATAGTGATAGGATACCAAGTCATCTTCTTCTCCTTTATTCAAGGAAGAGGCCTAAGTGTAGTTAGGAAGGGTAGTTAGGAAGTTATATCTTATCTTTAGGAAGTTAAGTGTATCTTATCTTTTAGGTAGTTATAGGGAAGTAAGTTATTATCGGTTATGATATCTCGTGTTATGTCTACTGTCTATATATATCATGTAAGCCAATGGCAGAAATTATGAATGAATATATACAGATTTGGATTGTCTAATTGGTCAAGAATTCAGATTCTGGTTCTTGAAGTTCATACATAGATCCTAATTTTCAGGATCTATCAATTTGGTATCAGAGCAATTTCGTTCTGGGGCCATTTTGTGCGTTATGGGAAACTATTGGAAGAAGCAGCTGTCAATGAATCATTCAAATATGAGTTTGGAAGCCGAATCATCGAAGGACCAGAGAAGCCTCCTCCACCAGATAATTTGGCTCAACAAATGGCATTTCTTGTGAGTAAAATCCAGAATATTGATGCTGAGATGAAGGAGATGAAGCAACGAAGAAACCAATTTTTATTGAAGAACAAGAAAGCATAGAATTCCAAAATCCCGATATCTTTTTGTGTGACATCACACAATCTGATACTGTGGAAGAATATAGAAAAGAATTTATTCAGCGTTTGTCGAGGGTTCAAGGCTGGCGAACATTGTGTATTGGCAATTTTTATTCATGGGTTGAAGGAAGAATTGAAGGCAAATGTTAAAATCCAAACTCCTGAACAGTTTTTAAAGCGGCAAGTCCGGCTCTTGAGTTTGAGTCAAAGTTACAAAGCCAACCAATATTACGATCTCCTCAACGTGCGACATATTCCGAAATAACTACCTGGAATAACCATTTAAGTGATAATCGAGATATTACGCCACGTCGGCATTATAATGCACCGAGAGACGCAAATCAGATTTCAGCGCCAAACTCTTCGGAAATCCCGTCGATTCGCAACTTCTCCGAAGCGGCAACGTCCAACAATTTCAACGGGATATTCGGGATATTTAAAAAATACGAATCTCTCGCTCAATCATCCGATGTCGGACGCGGAACAGCAGGTTAGGAGAGAGAAAGGTTTATGTTACCGTTGCGGCGACAAATTTTCACCGGGTCATCGATGTAATTCTGCAACGCTGAAGATTATGGAGATTACCGACGACAATGATGAAGAACAGATTCCGATGGCAGAGGAAGATATTATCGATGATTCCCAACCAGCCGAGATAACCTTACATGCCATTTTAGGACGACAGTCGGCAACCACGATGAGAGTTAAGGGACCGATGTTGTCCAAAGAAATCCTCATCTTGATCGATAGTGGGTCAACCCACAATTTCATCTCCAACCACCTGATTAAAGATCTGGAAATTAAAATGCAGCAATTAACGCCTTTTGGAGTACAAGTTGGGGTCGGTTCAATGATCTCTTGCAATGCCATCGGCAGAAACTTGGCAGTTCAGGTGGAGGCAGAATTGGAAATTCACCATCTAAAAGATCGCTGTACAATATTAGAATCTGCATGTAATCTTTCTAAGGAGCATGATGAAAAGACAACAATTTAGTCTTCGGATCAGTAGCATTTAGACCTTAAAGAGTCATTGTATTTAATTGGAGGCTACGATGGAGAATCATTTTTAGCATCTATGGATTTGTATTGTCTATCCGTGAACGTCAAGAAATCTCGAAAGCCTATGAGCTCAGTTCGCTCGTATGCTTCAACCGTGCGCTTAGTTGGGGATCCTGTGATCTGGTTACTCCACAATTTCCTCACTTTCGCCTTGAGGACAAGGCTCCTTTTCAAGGGGAGGGTAATGATAGGATACCAAGTCATCTTCTTCTCCTTTATTCAAGGAAGAGGCCTAAGTGTAGTTAGGAAGGGTAGTTAGGAAGTTATATCTTATCTTTAGGAAGTTAAGTGTATCTTATCTTTTAGGTAGTTATAGGGAAGTAAGTTATTATCGGTTATGATATCTCGTGTTATGTCTACTGTCTATATATATCATGTAAGCCAATGGCAGAAATTATGAATGAATATATACAGATTTGGATTGTCTAATTGGTCAAGAATTCAGATTCTGGTTCTTGAAGTTCATACATAGATCCTAATTTTCAGGATCTATCATATAGGGTTACAAAATCCTAAAAAGACCAATGGATTCAATAATATTTTACCCTATTCTTAAATCTCAAAGGCTATACTGGGTTTCTAAAACTGGAATTTGTAGTTTTCTACTTTATTAATATTATTATTTTTTAAATGTTGGATTAAAACTAACGAATATTTTGCTTTCAGGCACACAGGAACCTAAGGCGTTGTCCTTGAAAGCAGAAAAAGCGCCTGTGGCAGCACCCCTCATGTTTTAAGAGGTGCTAGCCTGAGTATTGCCCCCTCAGCACCTTCAACAAGCATGCTGACGAAAATATGATATGCGCTCCATAGGAGTGAAGGTAACAAATCATGTATCAGGCACTTCCAAGTACAATTGAAGATGTTCTTTTTTTCATAGCCAAGAGAACGAGATCATGTTTTCATCCTCAAATGTCAACGAGGTTACCAAATGAAAAATATCACAAGTCCATGCTAGATATCTAAGATCAACAGTTGCTGGATAGCTCAGATCATAACTTCATGGGAAAATCCATTTCAGGCCTTTTTAGGACTGACAATCCCAAAAAAGGCCCCAAGATTCTGACAATCCCAGAAAAGGCCTGGGCCTTTTCTGGGATTTTTAGAACTTTTGGTGAGTTGTCAAGGGGCTGATATGGTTGTTAATGGGTAGGTTTTAACAACTAAATCAGCCCCATTAACAACACTTTGCTAACAACTATATCAGCCCCGTTGACAACTATATCAGTACCCCGTTAACAACTATATCAGCCCCGTTGACAACTCACCCAAGATTCTGAAAATCCCAGAAAAGGCCCTGGGGCCTTTTTTGGGATTATCAGAATCTTGGGGCCTTTTTTGGGATTATCAGAATCTTGGGGCCTTTTTGGGATTATCGGCCTTAAAAGGGCCCTGAAAATGATTTTCCCTAACTTCATCTTATATTATATTATTCTCTCTCCTCTCCTTGATTCTCTCCATGATCCTCTCCTAAATTTTCTCTATCAGTTACTCCTAAATTAAGAGTAGTCATTATCTATTTCCTATAATATCTCAATCAGTTTGATTAATTTTGATTTGATTTGATTTTATGAGATTTTAGGATTAGCTCTAAGTTTACCTATATAAAGGTCTATATGTACTCTTTCTGATTAAGAGATTAATTAAGAATTATATTTCTCTCTCAAATTCCACACTAACTCTTACATGTCAGACCACAGAACTGAGAGCTATGGCATAGTGCATATTCGTCTAATTTAATGAATTCATTACAACAGTTCAAGAAAGTCAGGGTAAACAGGGAAAAGGAGTATTCTCCCATGGTTTGCTTCCAGGAAACCAAGAGTATTGACTGACCACCAATCAACTCTTTAAGAACCAAATCTACTCAATTTTCTAACAGACAGAGATAATCAAGTCTTTAAAATTTCTTAGATTGGTCTGGTTGAAAAAAATAAAAAGGCATGATTCACTGACGTTGCCTACAAATAAAGCAGATCTTGTTGAGAATGATAAACTCTCAAGAGGCACACGAGACAAGTCATTAAGAGACGCCTAATAAATAGGTGGAAACAATATCGTACTTACATGGGCTTCATCAGTACAACGAGTCACATGGGCAATCAGGCATTGTGCATGGAAGGAATGTCCACATGGAAAGACATAAAAAGGAGGCATTGGTCCTACTGATGTAAAACCACGAGCAGTGCCATACTCCCTGCCCGCAGTTAGAATTTTTCGCCGACAAACCTATGAAGCAGATTCAAAAGTAAGCCCAAACTCAAGCATGTAGAGACAGAAGTGAGTCCAGACTTGAGTATGTAGTGACCATCAAAACTAATGCAGGTCAGATTTGATATATCTTATGTTAGGCCAAAAAAAGATTAAATATATCTGATGACCAAGTCAATCTGAACAATTTGAAACGGAAAAGGTGCAGCTCTATTGCAACTACTAGGAAGATCCATACCCCACACTCCTCATCCCGATCAATAACAGCATATCTCTGAGCAAGTGCATTGATATCATTTCTGATGTTGTCAGCACCATGTGTTGCATCATTCATCTCTTGCTTCAACTGTTCAATTTGTTTGTTGTAATCCTCCAACGATGAGCAGATTGCCTCCTGCACGCATTCAAATAAATTCCCCAATGGAAGAATAAAAAAAACCAAGTTCAATAATATAATTATCATAAGCACAGACATAATAGGCATAAAAGGATCCTATATTCTTCAAATACATCACAAAGGAAAAGGACAACAGAATATTGTCAAGAGGTCTGAACGACCATGGCATATTACTTTCTCAAAAGGAGCATATGCTCAGGCTGACAAGAAAAATTCACGTTTTATACAAGATCCATAAGTGAAATTATGGTGATTCAAACCCAAAAAGATCAGTTTAGAAAGTTCAATTCTCTAAATAAATTCCAGTCACCAATCAAGTTCATTTGTCCTTTGTATCTACTATAAAATACATATATGTGAATCGGATGTCTCATCATACATTGGATCCTCATCTTATATCAAATGAACCAGTTACAAGCTTAGGTGATTAGATCATTTATCTTTTACACACAAGATCATAAGGATGTGGTGCAAAAAATTCTAAAGGAGAAAGGCTTTATATTCTTCGATCCTAAATGAGAATAAAGGGATGGTTATTTTCTCCATCCTGTCTTCATTTTTCCAGTGAGATGCTCATTGTATCTTAATTGTGGGGGCACTAAAGATATCTGAGTTAAATTTAGTATCAATGAATGTATTGATCAGACTAGAGCCTGAGCCTGAAATTAATCAATGTAGATGAAAAAACCAGAGGGAAAATTAGCCGTGCCTTGAAGTCATCTATCAGGGCAAAGTCTGGGAAGAAGGGTAGTATATCCTCAATCTTTAACAGGCCATCAGTTTCTTTAAGAAATGCAATTGCCTTCCTTATATTTTCTCTTTTAGTTCCTTTTTCTTGTTCGACAACATGCTTAGCAATCATGAGCCAAAGCTTCTTTCTCAAGTCTTCATCATCTTCAACCTTATCAGCTTCAGCCATAGCTAGCTCTGGATCAACCTAAAGCAAAATAAAATGACTTGTCACCACAGAATCTAAAAAATCTGAAGAAAGAGTTGTGAGAAAGGTAAAAGACTTTCAAAATATTAATGCATGTGCAGTGAACATCTCACAAATCAGAGGACCTCTACTCGAAAATGGCTTAACAACTTTTTCCATAGATCTTGAAGAGCTCCCTGATTGCAGGATGACTGCAACCTTTGCGCTTTAGCCATCAGAGTCAGAATCCAGCCAGAACAGAGTAGGGGGAATATAAAGAAAGACGGATGGAAGCTCAAAGCTCTCAACACAACAGTAGTTCAAATATTTTTCCAACGGAAGGCAATCTTTGAGCCAAGGGATAAAGACAACAATATATTCAGGATATCATCCATGAACTGTTCCTCAATTTAATGAAATGTTATGCTACTATAAACATCCCCATTCATGACTGCAACTGATCTGACATATCAAATGAACTTTCATAAAGCTGTCCTTAAACTTAACTATATTAGTATTGCATGAATGCCTAGGATAGATTTGAATGCACGAATTATAAGCCCTACTCTTACCTGTAGTGCAAGAGCAACTGCCTCTTCGTGCATGGACATCATGCTGTATATATGAACACAAGCACGCATTCGTTTTTCCTTTAAGCAAAGACGTAGAGCATACTTAGGATCATAGAAAAATTCTGGGCCATTTTCTTGTCCTTTTCCAAATTTGCATTGTAGAAATCGAAGAAGTGCACTATCATCTTCCTGGTCATTAGACAAGAAAACCTAAGTCAAATACATATATGTCTAAAGTCAAATACAAATAATATAAGTCGTCCTCATGAAGACAAACCAAGTTTCCCCTGAAGGAAGTAAGAAATGAGACAACCTTTAAGACTCAAATGAAAGTGTCAATAGATATTTCCATGTTATGCATATGATTTTGTGAAGAAGGCCGGGAATACATTCCAATTTTAATGATGAACACAGAGTAAAGATGAAGGCTTTTGTTTTCAAACGTAAGAAGCAGAAATAGAGACATTTAATGTGAATTGATATATATTTGCTATATGTTTTTCAAATGCAGGCCCAACCACGACATTTCAGTTTTAAACTTGTCTGAAAACTTTCAGAATTCAAGTGCATGACATACACCGGGCTGAGATTACCAATTCCATATTGAGGTGTCTGAACCATGACAGATTAATAACAACCATTCATCCCATGATGGTACAAATCTATTCATCTAGATATTGTACCTTAAAGATACCATGATGCAATCAGAATGCGAGAAACTTATCATAATCAAGATATCAAAAAGTACATAAATCTATGGAGTAAACTATTCAACCTGCTTTGCATATAAAGAAAGCAACAGGTTATGAATTCCAGGGTCTTCATTATGCAACCTATGAACACAATATTCAAGATATTTGATGACTTCATGCGTCTCATTCCTGCATGCCACATGAAGAAAAGAAAATTCATGAACTCTTTTCCTTATAGTATAATAAGCACTTAAATAATTGAAAATAGAAAAGTGAATAAGCAGTACTTAGCATGAGGTTCACTTGAATAACGCATCATTGCAGGAATCAGTTTCCTTGGGTTCAGGTTCTTTGTAGCCATCCATGACTCCACAGTTTCATATGCATCAAGGGCAATAAGGTCTGGAGCAAACTTGTACTGCATAATGAACCCAATACTTCATAAGATATTTTGAACAGTAATTACTAGGCTCCAATCCATAACTAAAGTACAAATCACATAAAGTCAGGAAGTAAGACAGAATAGACCAATAGACTACCACAACCTAAATCCAAGAGCTTGAACAGTACCTGAAGGTCTACAGGCACAGCAGGTTTTTGAAGCACTTCCAATGCTTTTTTCGCTTCTCCTTGCTGAATTGAAAACCCACAAAAAGTAGCGTTAAGAAGGAATAAGGTAGAGATAACAACTCAAGGATTTTATATTTTAACAATAAAAGAGATCTAGAACTGGAACCTGAGTAAAAATTAAACCACCTGAATGTAATGATGGACAACAATCTCATACTGGCCTTTTAGGCTAGCAAAATAAACCAATTCTTCAGCCCGTCCGTAACTGTTGAAAATTAAAAAAGTACAATTATAAAATGACAGCGTATAAACTACCTTTAACCAAGCTTTCAACTGTGCACAGACAAAATGACAAGAAAATCAACTGTGAAATGAATCTGAAATATTAATGGTGTTTGGATTCAAGTACGGGGCATTAATACCAATATCGCTGAAAATTAAATATGCAGAGTGTCCATGCATCCATGACAAAAAGGAGTTAATATTTTTTTATGTTTTGTTGTTCAAATATAACATCTTCCACAAAAAGTTATCGGTAAACCATTGCAATTCCAGGGAATACAAAATTACAGAGGAGCTGAACAAAGCATCAGTGAAGTATTTGTATCAAGTATAAACCAAACTACTACCTTTCCAAAAGTTTCATCGTAGTTGTCTCATCCAAAACATCCTTGGAGTCACTGAGAAAAGCACGGAACTCTCTAATGATTGATTGGTAATCTGAATTGTGATTCTCCCAAGCAGAGTCATCCTCCAACAGCAGTCGATTTATCTAAAGATCAGATATGAACACCAAATCAACTTTAAGATAAAAAATGTCATAACTCAATAGGTAAATAGAATATTTGAAGTAGCAGCTCTAATTTCCCCAAATCTCAAAGGAGTCTCAGAAATTGCACTCTTGCATTTCCTATTTTTTCCAACTATTAAAACAAACCCTAAACTGGTACTAACCAGTTTACTACCAAGCATAGCAATTTTTTCATTTCATAGGGATGGTTTAGATGCTTCTCCAACAAACAATAAACTTTCAAATCTTCATACCCTTTTGACATGGTTATAGTTACAAAGTCAAAACCAATATCTGCAGCCAATATAGACAAGTGACAATGTAAATGTTGAGAATACATGTCAAGTTTAAAAAGGGATCCAGATATTATTTTGTAAAAATAAGCATCCTTCTCTTCCATTATCGGACAATATGGTTAGAACAAAGCAAAGGATATAAAGAAAATAAGGAACAAATAGCCCTTCCAAGTGCCAAGATTTCAGAAGAACCTTGTCCAAGTATAACTCAGTTGCCCATGTGGATATCATTGTTATTTGGCATTTATCATCTTTTGCTAAACTATCAAGTTTCCGCAATAGAAAAGTCCTCAAGGCATCCTGCAGATGTAACGATGAATTTTCAATGGGTAATAGAAGCAAACTGACAAGTAGCGCAGTCAAATGAGTCCAGATTTAAAATGAAAAGAGAAGGCTAATCCTGGAGTTTCATTAGCTAAAAAGACCGGACAATATGGAAATTACCTGTTCACCAGCACTGATGAACTTCAGAGTGACTTCCTCAAATGATAGGATATAATTAATCTGCAAAATGAAGACGAAAACCAATTTACTACCTGAGGGCATGATGTGGCATTGGTCCAACTTGACATGACTTTACCGTAAATGGCAAATCAACATATTATTAATTGAATAGAATTTAGCAAAGTATATAAGAATAAATGTCATAAAAAGGGTGGCAACTCCAAAATTTAAATTTAATAACAGCACTGGTATATTATATCAAGTGGCCTAGATTAAGGATATGGTATTTACATGTGAAAAAAGCCATGAAAATTTTAAAATTACATTACATAGGTTCTATGTAAAATGATGATGAATTTATTGGAATAAGCTGTATCTTTGTCTAGAAGGTACAGTTGGGGAACATTAGCTATAATGGACTATGATGTGGAAGTTTCGAGGGTTTAAATGGACTGGCATATATATTTTTAACTAATTGTAATTGACACAAAGTAAAGGTAATTCATGCATTAGTTGACAAGCTAAATGCAACCAAATAATCAACTTAAAAAAGAGAAAATACTTTGGCATAAAAAGATGCAGCTCTAAGAAAATCCTTTGAGGAAAATGCAGCTTCAGCCTGCACAAAGAAAGTCCCAGTCAAAGACGAGAAAGTCACAGTCAAAGACGAGACTTAGCTTTATGGTAAGAAATTTCAAAAGGGGAAAAAAAATCTGCAGCCAGACGAACTGACTGCTTAGTCATTATAAAGATGAATGAACAGTACCTGCACTAAATATACTTGGTCCCTTTGAAGAGGATCACGACAATTTGCTAAAGCAGTTGCATATTCTTTCATGTCAAGATATACCTTCCACATATCTCGACCTTCATCATTAACAGACACCTAAAATTACCAAAACCAAAAGCAGTATAGATAAGCAATTAAATCTGAGAAAAACAAAAGGATGCACTCATAAGAGGTTAAAAACCTGAAAGATAGAGTTCTGATCATATGCATAGAACAGACCAGCAGTGGCATCACTACATAGTCCAATAATACCCTTTGGTGCTGCATCGGAAGTTTGATCAAACTGAAGTTCCTCCAGGATGTGCTCACTAATTCTATTTACAACCTACAAATGTTTAAATTCAGAAAACATGCATAAAACTACCAAAGAGAAGATTTCTTTTACATAGGCAATATGAAGGAATACAATTGTATGGGTGAGTACACGCACCTTGACCTTATTCCCTATTAGCAGCAAGAAATGAAATTCAGACAATGCCATAGAACTTGGTTTAACTACTTCTCCGCCTTCAGACAATTTTGAGTAATCCAAAAGAGCCTTGCTTTCAACAAAATTTTCATCTCCATTTGGCGAACTGCACAAGTTAATAAAACAAAGGAAGAAAAATGGAGATAGGACTCCTAAGAGAATAACATGATGAAAGGATTTTATGAAAAAAAAATAACATGTACAGCAATATTAAGAAAAACTAGTGAAGCATACTGAGCACACCTGAATCGAATTTTGAAGAATCCACAGAACTAACATATATCATAACAGCAAAATTAATGAGTGGTTAAAATACCAAAATTTTACCTATGTTGTGCACCAAAATTTAAGCTCCCATGGTAAATACCGGCACCAGAAAGCCATGCAAAATGTACAGCTCTTCATTGCTTAATGAAAAAGTGCAGCTCACTGAAAGACAACCAAATAGAAACAGAAGCGTCAAATGGGAAAGCTTGAATGCATGTAAAATTAATTGGAAAGACTGAAATAATCAAACAAACTTTTAGCCTCCAAATCTCCTTATACTATGCTGATGTGTCTAGGTCATAAAAGTACCACCATATAAGCAAAACCACTTGCCTGTTAGGTATTTCTCCAGGAAGTTCCATGAAATGCACCGTTCGTTGTAAATAACTTGAAAACACAGTCTGCAATTGTAAGTCAGAATAGAGCTCAAATGATGATAGTGAAGAGTGCCATGAAATTGGATAATGCCTAGCAATAAGTTATTCAAAGTGAGCAAAAAGAAATTTTAGCAACTACACTGTTGTATACCAATTTTAATCATGTAAATAATTAGTCATAGTGCAGCAAAAACATGCAACATAAATAATCAGAGTAACAGACAGAACATGTTTCATTTGTTCATGAATTCATATTCACATAAAATTAAAGGAATTCAAGGAAAATAAAAGTTCAGAAAACTTATTGTTATTCGACATACTTCCAGTGATCCAAAGCCAGTGTAGGAATAAAGTCGTGTTGGAGTAACAGCCATCACATAATATCTAGTTCCATTGATTAAGCTGGCTGTCTCCATCTGCAAAGAATGAACATCAGCCGATCAATGATTCCTAAGTCGCATTATTAAAAGGACTGCCATTTCAATTTCTCAAAAAGAGATGAAATCATAGAATCTTTCTAGCAAATTGAACAGGAACAAAGAGCAAGCAGAACCTAGAAGTACCTGTAAACCCATAAAAGCTTCCGGAAGTTCTGTTAATTCAAAGAGAAACTTAATATATTTTTCTTTCTTGTCCTTTTCATCCACAGCAAGTTCATGAAGTTGGCCATTGTCAGTACCGATAATAAACTCCTTAGTGGAAACTGTTCTGAAAAATTGAACAGGACACCAAAAACAATTAAGTATAGGAAAATCTTTGTTGTAAATAAATTATCAAGCAACTGGCCACAGACAGAAAAGTGATCAATTACCTTCTGTTATATGTTGCTTGTTCCATGCAACAGCATTTACAAGAAGGCCTTTCAGCTTGCTTAAAACTCGGGGCTTGGTCCATTTTGCATGAGTATAAAATGTTTCAGCTCCTCCAGCACCAACAACAGTCGCTATACAGTGACTCCCTCCAGGATCTACAAACACCCTATGGATAGATTGCTCACCAGGCCGGCCAGCAGAAAGATCAATTTCTTTATTCACATAGACAATAAGGTATTAGACGCTGACTAATGTAGAAAAAAATCTCTCATCAAGCAAATTGGCGTGTAAGATATCCAGTAACAGAATTAACTTCAGGTTCTAACATCAAGCTTTCTTGAACGGGTCCTCTTTAAGAATAGTACCAACTCCTCAGCTTGTAAATTACACAACTCAGGGCAATGAATTGAAGTACCAAATAGAAATAAAAATTAGGGAACGCGGATGCAGCATCTTCTACTTGAAGCGCATAGTAACTCTTAACAATTAATGGAAAATTCGTATGGAGAAATAAGTAAAATTAAAACTTTACCATTTGAATCGCCGACCCCAAAATCATGCCTGATGATCCAGCCTTTACTAGTTCCTATCACAATGACATCATTTCCAGCAGTCATACATGTGATAACTCCTCGCCCTTTTGCAGCATACCTTTCAAGAAGGTCGACTTCGAACACCTGTCTCCCTTGTTCCATCTATAAACAATACAATTTAGGAAGACAATGCAAAATAAGTCCAACTCCTGCGCAAATGGTACAAAAACTCAGTAGAAATAAATATAAACTGTTGGTTGATCGTATGTTGAAGGGTTAAGGTGCAGATTGGCCAACAAACTTTTATTCCAAGAGCGTACAAAAAAACTTTTAAGCAGACCAAATCTACCAATAAACTTTTAAAAAGGTAAAAGTAGCACAAATTCGTTAGAAGCAAATTAACTCCGTTACTTTGACTGGAATTGTTGCATCCACGTGTCAGCTACCTCTTCCCTCAACGAGTCTTTCTCTGCAACACACACACACACAAGAATCCAGCAACACCCAAGTTAATCTCTCCAGTAACTCGGAATTCAATTTAGCTAGCTAAGATATACTTTTATCATTTTATTGTTTACATCAATTTCGCCATTTCCTTGTTTAGTTTCCAAACAAAACCCTCCTTTATTGTTGAGACATACTCTTAACATTCGACTACAAGCTCCAAAAATTCAGCAGCCTATATATTCTACCAAAACAGAAACAAAATTGTATATCCATAAACTTTCTACACTCTATGAACGAATGAATAAAATGAAAACTCTCGGTTTTCAAGTATAGACTGGCAAGTACTCAGCCAACATAGTTCCATGAAAGCTAAAAGCAAAGATGTGCGTCAATGAATTAGAAAAGATGTAAGCATAAAATAAAGAAACATCGCATTACTTTTTACCACAATTTTGCTTGCGAGCGGATAGTCGTGGAGAGATGCTCTGAGCTTCAGGGGAAAAGAATTGTTTGAACCAGATTCGGAAGGTCTTTTGGTGGCGAACCGGAAGGCCGAGACAGAGGAAAACGCAGTCGTGACGAGCATCGCGATTGGGGACTCAAAAAGTGAAGCGCATGCCGGAGACTGAGCTTCTTACCGCACAGGCTCGTGCAGCCGGAAACAGCAGTAACCAGTAACCACGCTATCTCCTTTTTGGGTGTGTTTGTGGTTTGAAGGAAGGAAAGATGCGAGCTTTTTTTAATACATCTCCAATTAGTGTTTCAGTGTGTGCTATGGAACTCAGAACATCTAACGCTGGTTGTGGTGGTTTAGTGAGAAACTGCCACGGTTCCTGGGTAGCAGGATTTGCGAAGAATTTGGGGAGGTGTAACTCATTGATGGCTGAACTGTGGGCTGTGCTAGAAGGCCTATGTTTGTCTTGGGATATGGGGTTCAAAGCTGTCATTTTGGAGGTTGATGCTGAAGAGGTCCTTAATTTAATTTCCAATAATAGCACTCCCCATGAGGATCTCATAGTTTCTAAGATCAAAGAAATGTTAGCCAATGATTGGCAGATCAAGCTTTACCATATTCCAAGGGAGTTCAATAGAGTAGTTGATGTTTTAGCTAAATTGGGTATATCTTCGGAATCTATTTTTGCTAGTTGTGAAAAGACCATTTCTCACAAATCAACAATTAACCATAATGTTTTCATAAAACCGGAATGACGGGTAATTATGGAAACTCTTTTTCTTTCAAGACAACACACCTTGGGTCCAGGGTACAAATTTTTCCCACAAACCCACCACAAATAAGTCCAGGGCACAAATATCGAACAGAAATACACATAGCCCACGAGTCTTATAACCCTAACCCCACAACAAAAGGGTCTGTACAAAAACAATTTTCACACAAGATATGATTGTGGATCCACCATAATATGATAGTGTACAAAATAAAGCCTTCGGAAAATAAACAATCATCTAAAAATAGTTAATGCAGTATTTCAGAAATATGAGGGCCCTATGATGGCAATATATAAATCAATACAACACTATTACCAATAAGAGGCCTGTAAATTTTCACGACATCTATGACTCTGGCTGCTTCCCTTGTCCTCTAATGAGGTTAGAGGTCTCGCCTGAAAAATTTAATAATAACGGGGTGAGACATAAAGTCCCCGTAACCGAAATTAATTTATCAAATATGCAGGAAAGGATTGTAAGTCAGAGAAGCAGGTTTATTAACATAATTATAATATTTAACAAACGATAATAAAGAAGACTTTTTCTTTCGATAACATACATGTCAGGTTCAGGGCACAACGCTCGCCCACAAACCCGCAGTCCAGGCACAAATTCGCCCCACAAACTCGAGTCCGGGGCACGTGTTCCGCCCACAAACTCGGAGTCCGAGTGCAGTTCCGCCCACAAACTCGGAGTCCAGGGTACAGGTTCCGCCCACAAACTCGGAGTCCAGGGGTACAGGTTCCGCCCACAAACTCGGAGTCCAGGGTACAGGTTCCGCCCACAAACTCGGAGTCCAGGGTACAACTTCCGCCCACAAACTCGGAGTCCAGGGTACAGCCTATCAGTGCTAGTATACCTGGCCAAGGTTAGCTAGTCACTTCAAGAATACTGTCCCCTCCCATGTCACCAACGCAATACCGTAACAGGGAGGTGTCCGCCTATAGCACCCAACTCAAGATCCGGGCCAGGATTTGAGAGAGTCAAGCACAAGTTCACCCTTAATCTCTTCCACACAAACCCAACATAACCCACAACAGAAGAAATAATATAACACTAAAATTTTTCAACAACTTTTTAGTAAATTATTATTCCAAATATATCAATTCACAACAAACATTTCAACCATCACAACAATAACAACCCCAACAATAATATTTACTTAAATATACAGATTGGAAAAATACACTGCTTCACTGAAATAATTTCATATTCAAACATACACATAATTTTTCAAAACACATACAAATAGTATATATGAAAGTAAGGCTTAGAAAAATACCTTACAGCCCAAAACAAGCATATAAAATAAATTAACCCCGGTTACCTCAATTCCAAGCTCAACCTTAGCTTGAGGAGCCCAACCCGCACAATTACTGCTCGCAATAAAGCTCTACATTACCACAATTAAAACTTATAATTTCCTATAACTAAAAAAATACCAATACTAATAATAAAATATTACTGTCACAAGAATTGAAAATGACTTTTTGGGGTTTAAATTTTAAAAATGACTATCTTGTCCTCAAATTTTTCAGAAATGACATTTTAGTCCCACAATCCAAAAATTACAGTTTGGTCCTTCATCTACAAAAACTAATCCGATAAAAATTCCTATATAGTGACAATATATATACATATATATTTTACAAAGTAAGATTTTTCTTATTATTATTAGTTTAAACTCTCAGAGGCCATCTTAACCCTTTAAATTAGGAGTTGTATAAATACTAACCAATATATATACATTTATACAAAATAGTAAGCAAGATTTTCTTTCTTCTTCCTTCTTTTTTTTTTCCATGATGTACGTTGACATATATATATATATATATATCACCAAGTCAACAACATGCTTCATGATATGCTGTAGAAGTAAATGATTCGAGAATTCATGAATCCATGGCATCATATAAAATATTCAACAGTGAAGTTTCTTATTAATTTCATTTCATTTTTTTAAAAAAAAAATATATACAATAATATATATGTGTGTACCAGGCAACGTTTTATATATACATACCATGCAATGCCTATTTGTTCTTAAAACAATCACCACACATATATATATGTACACTTCTTCCATATATGGCGTTAAGACATCTATATAAATATGTAGTAATACCAGTGATATATGTACCTATATATATATATATATATGGGGAAATGATATATCATGTCACTGCACCTAAGACTTTTTCCAGTGGATCAATACTGCACCGTTTGGGTTAGTGAATTGTGCCTAAAATAATTAAAAAACAAAAACAAACCAAAACACCCAGGAAGCAAACTCCCGTGACGGTGCTGATATCGTGAAGAAGGAGGAATACCTCGCCAATGTTTTTCTGCCAAAAAAAAACACTCAATAATTCCATTTATTGTCGATTCAGTTATTGCCGATTCCAATTATTTCGATTCCGATTCATCGCGGTATAGCGTTCGTATTATTGCAGATATCGTCGAGGTGGGAGGATTTGTTCCACTAGTTGCCGATGCTTTTAAGGGTATTAAGCAGATCGGTGTCGTCGGGTGGGGATCGAGGTGGTTTTGAGAAAACAGAGATTTTGAGAAAGACCATAGAAATTAAAAAATAACATACCTCATCGTGTCCAGCAAGGTTAGTCTTCTTCTTGAAGACATGGGTCTGGAAATCAAGAGAGCGAGGAGGTTAATGGTTGGAATCGAAACCATTTGAGCTCCAAAAGCGTATCCGCCACCGCAGCGTCGTTTAACCCGAAGAGACTTCAAGTTCACCCTGAAAGACGAAGGTGAGAAAGTGACATTGGAGGCAACGGAGCTTTTAACGACGGGAAGGGTCTTTCCCAACCAACAACGTCTTGGGCAAAATTATGGGGAGTCATCGTCTTCCCAAACAAAATCAGCACCGTCACGGGAGTTTGCTTCCTGGGTGTTTTGGTTTGTTTTTGTTTTTTAATTATTTTAGGCACAATTCACTAACCCATTGTTTTTTTTTAAAATTATTTTAGGCACAATTCACTAACCCAAACGGTGCAATATTGATCCACAGGAAAAAGTCAGGTGCAGTGACATGATATATCATTTCCCCTATATATATATATATATGCAAAGTGACAAGTTTTCCCTTCTTATGTATATGTCCAGCGAAATATATATATATATATATATGTGTGTGTGTGTGTGTTCATAATATGACTGCAAGGTTTCTTTCTTCTATTTCCATATATGATCTCATTATTGTTCCTTTCTAAACCAGCGCCATATATGTATATATATACTTCTCAGATTTTCTGTTTTTCTTTCCAAGTTCAATGACACACACCCCTTAACAACATGACAAAGAACTAAATCAGCTTTCCTTTCTTTTTCTCCAGTTGTAGCGATCATATATATATATATATATATATATATATATATATATATATATCTATCTATATATATATATATATATATATATATATATATACTTTATGACAGCAAGTTCTCATATCAGCAAGGTTTCCTATCTGTCTTATATATTTAAAATCCAAAGCTTCATACTTCAAACCTACGTTGGTCATTCATGGAAAACAAGAAGGAAAAGGAGCTTAAGACTTACCTCTGTTTTCTTGATTTAAAACAGAGCAAGCCGCTGGACTCTCTCTCTCTCTCTCTCGGCTTTCCCTCTCTCGGACTCACTCTTTCACTCTCTCAACTCAACTTCGTGAATGGATTGAGGAAGCTGAAGCATGGATGCACATATTTATAGAGACCCAAAGGTCCAACCACTTTCGAGAGGAAGAACACGCTGGGTATTGAGCTTGAGACGTTTAGGCGATCTTTGGTTTGGAGCTCGAGAGGCATGGGTTCACCGACTCTGCCGATTTTCTTTTACTTTTATTCATTGTTATCCTAATCCTTGCGCAATGAATGTTTTAGAATTTCGACTTTCAATGTGTTTGTTAGCCGGTAGGCAGGTGAAATTGATATATTAGAACTTGAGATTCGTTGATCAGGCGTGCAGTGAGAAACAAAAATGGTTTACTGTGATAAACTTCTTGTCACGTTGGGCTGTTGGGAGGAGAATGGAAGTGAATGAGTTTATTTTTTTATTTTTTGTATATGGGCCGTGACAATAGGAAAATAATGGGCTGATGTATTTGAGTCGATCACTAATGAAGGGGTCCTGGTATATAACTTGTTGATATATGCAAGTTAGTCACGTGTTGAAAGATGGGGAAAATAAGATGTAATGGGTCAGGTTCGTTTGCAGATAAAATGGATTTAGTGTATTGTTGGGTATTTGGGCTTGTATTGTGAACCACTAATAACATTTATCCCGTTTGATCACCTCCAAGAATCTCATTTGCAAATTGGTCGTTTGCTTATTTAATTGCAAATATCAAGTATATACATTCGAAATAAATCCTTAGTTCCTCATAAGGATTTTCCTTTCCCAATTAAATTTCTTCTTCTTCTTCTCTCTCTTCTTCTTTTTTTTCTTTTTTTTTTAATAAATACATTTGTCATATATAATTTTTTTTATAATCATACTTAAATCCTAAATTAAAAATTAGGATGTTACAAGTTGTCCTTTCCATTTGAGGAATTGGGTAGATCAGGAGTCTATGG
The DNA here is from genome assembly GCA_025563575.1 of Acacia pycnantha. Lineage (NCBI taxonomy): Eukaryota > Viridiplantae > Streptophyta > Magnoliopsida > Fabales > Fabaceae > Acacia > Acacia pycnantha. Next base: position 532,348 of record JAMWYP010000332.1, on the reverse strand, counting down.
GATTAATTTCCCCACTTTTGTAGTTTATCTTCTGCTGGCTTTTTAGCCCTCTTCAATATCAAAAAAAAAAAAAAAAAGAGGGATAGACTTTGTAGCAAAAAAAGAGAGGGATAGACCAAGAGCCAAAAAAAGGACATGCAGAAAAATCAAAACAGCGATGGCCCATTCAACTTGTCGTGATCTTGAGGAAGATTGGATCGATCGTTTTTATTTTTTTGGAATTCCAGTCAAAGTCACAGAGTTAACTTAGCTTCTAACGGAAAAAAATGAAGTCTGTCGCTCCGTCTCTCTCTGGTGGCCAGATTCAGAATGTTCCTTCCTCAAAGGAGGAGGAAGACCTACTAGCACGAAGCTCTAAGAAAATTAAAAGTATTGATCCACAGGTGGAGAAGAATTCATAGGAACAATGGCCAAAGCTTGGAAGACCTGAGCCGGGGTTCACAAAAGGTGGAACCTCTTTCGCCAACAAACTCAAGGGAGTGGACCAAGTTGATCCTTCCATGAATGAACATCAGTTGAACGATGCTAAGGGCGATATGTCTGATGACTCCATGTCCGACGAAGCTCAAAGTGATATGGACAGTGAACCTCTATGCAGAATAACGGAGGACCCCAAAAGGAACTTTCCGACGTTCGTCTTTTCAAAGAAGATGAAAAAAAGGATGTATAAGGCTTGGGATAATTCTGTAATCATCAAACTCCTGGGGCGTAGTATTGGATATAAAGCTCTGGAATCTCGTCTACAATTCCTTTGGGCTAAACGCGGGGTGATCAAGTTGATTGATATCGGTCATGGCTTTCATGTTGTCAAGTTAACAAATAAGGATGACTACAAGAATGCGCTGATGGGAGGCCCCAAGATGATCTACGACCATTACTTAGTGGTTAGACCTTGGGAACCATTATTCGACCCAGCATCTGCAAAGATAGATAAAGCAGCGGTTTGGGTTAGGCTTCCTCGTATTTTCATGGAATATTATGATAAAGATGTGTTGGCTGTCATTGGGGATAGACTGGGGGAGACGGTTAAGGTTGATTTCAATACGTCATGTCAACTAAGGGGTCATTACGCCAGGATTTGCGTTCTTGTGGATTTAACAAAACAACTGATGGCTGGATTTTCGGTGGAAGGGAAAGACTAATTTCTTGAGTATGAGGGTTTACATATGCTTTGCTCTAACTGTGGGTTTTATGGCCATAGACACAAAACTTGTCCGAGCAAGAAAAAACAGAGTGAGGTTGCAGAGGAGAATGGGGGCACTGGAGGGGGAAATGTGCAGGTGGGTACGAAGAATATGGAGGCTACTGATATTAATCAGTCATATGAGGATGTTTGGAAGGTGGTGCAAAAACCACGTAGACCACGGAAAATGACTGGGAAACAGGGTGAGAATTCCGGTAACGCTCCGGCGGGGTCTAGGTTTTCGCTGCTAACTGAGGTGGAAGGAGAAGGGAAGCAAGACGCGGCGACACGTCCTGTGGAAGCTGCTGTATAGGGTGTGGCAGAGGCAAATCACCTTGCACCAAAGCGCACTAAGAAGGTACGACCAGATACAAAAAGAAATCAGGGGTGTCGTTAGAGGTAGTTAGTACGGATACGAGTATGGACGAGGTAGTGGAATTGGTGGAGCAGGAACCAATGGGTAAGTGACGGGTGGATAAAAGATTAAGAGAGAAACGTGAGCTGGAATATGGGAGCAAAACAGAAGTATTGTGCATTACAATGGGAGAGGAGATTCACAAGGGAATTGGGCCGAGTACTACATGCACGGATAATCTATTGATGGATACCACAACTGGGCCAAAAGACCCTGAGAATATTCCCTATGACCCAGGAGCGTTGGCAGATGAACGCCTGGACCTTGAACAGTCTCAGTTTGGGCCAGGTATGGAGATTCCGATGGTTGATGAGAATATGGGGGGTGTTTGTAGTGAAGGGACCATGGTTCCTGAGACTCAATTGTTCCATTGAGGTCTGGGCCTCCTTATTAAATAAGGTTTTTATGGATTGTATCCTATATTGGAATACTAGGGGTGCTTGTGGTAAGGGCCTCCTAAGAAATATTAAGATGTTATGCAATGGGCCCAAGCCCAGTATTGTAGTCCTCTCAGAAACTAAGACAGATGATTGCAGGAAATTCAAAGGCTTAACTTAAATAGGCTTTGATTCAGTTCGTGTGATACCCAGTCAGGGTCGTTCAGGAGGTATGGTAATTGCTTGGAACTCCTCTAAGATCCAGGTGTCGGTGCTGGAGGAAGATCCCCAATTCTTCCATATTAAATGCCACTATGCCTCAATTCCGGTGTTCTTCCTTACGGCTATCTACGCATTTCCTCACTCCAACCATCGCGAAGTCCTTTGGCAGAAATTATGGAGATTTTCGCAAGGGATTTCTGAACCTTGGAGTGTCGTGGGTGACTTTAATGATATTTGTACAATGGATGAGTGGATTGGGGGTCGAAATGGGAATGCTCGTCGGATGATGTGGTTTAATGACCGAATCAATGAGTGTGGTCTCGCTGATTTAGGAGCTTCTGGGCCACGAATGACATGGAGAGGGCCTCGGCTGGTGGGGTGTTGCAGACTATATGAACGTTTAGACAGAGCCTTGGCGAATTGTAGTCTGCTCCAATCTTTACCTGAATCTTTCCTTAAGGTACTCCTGAGAACTCAATTTTCCGACCATAATCCAATTGTGTTGTATATCAGTAGGAATAACTTTAATAGGAGACCTAGGAAACCTTTTCGTTTTGAAGCTATGTGGTTATTACATAATAATTTTAAAGCTTTTATTGACAATAGCTGGTCAGTCCAAGATAATCTTGAGGCTAGTCTTGATAAATTCCAACAGGATTTAAAAGTCTGGAATAGTGAGGTTTTTGGCTTCGTGGAACAAAGGAAGGCTGCTTTACTTGCGAGAATTTATGGTATCCAAAATTCTGGAGTTTATCCTTATTCTAAATTCCTTTGTGAATTGGAGAGGCAGCTACAACGTGAACTGGAAGAAGTCCTTAGAGAAGAGGAGCTTAAATGGTTCCAAAAATTCAGAGCGGTATGGATTTCAAAGGGTGACCGGAACACACGTTTCTACCACCTGAGTACTAATGTCCGTAGGAGGAGGAACAAGATATTAGCCCTCAAAGACACTGCCGGTATCTGGGTCGACAAGGATGGTGATGTTAAAGCCCTTGTTCTGTCTCATTTCAAGGCCATATTTCAGGAAGAAGAGGGTGTTGAGGGAAGCTTAACTTCAGAGGTGTCCTTTCCGCGATTGGCCAGGGATAACTTGTCAAATATGGGAGATATTCCTTCGGATAAGGAGGTTAGAGCAGCGATTTTTTCGATGGGTCCTTATAAATCCCCTGGATTCGATGGATATCCCCCTATTTTCTTTCAATCCAATTGGAGTAAGGTGGGGCCAGATGTCTGCCGGTTTGTTAAGAAAGTCTTTGAAGGTTCAATATCTCTTATGGAAGCTAACAAGACTCTAATTACTCTTATTCCTAAGAGAGATAATCCGGAGTTGGTTAGCCATTTTAGACCTATTTCTCTATGTTCAGTACATTATAAGTGTGTTACTAAAGTAATTACTAGCAGACTAAGAGGAATAATGGATAGGTTGATTTCCCTGTATCAAGCAAGCTTCATTAAAGGAAGACAGATCCAAGACAATTTGGTTATTGGTCAGGAGATTATGCATACCATGAAAAAGGCAAGAGGACGTAAAGGCCTAATGGCGGTTAAAATAGATTTGGAGAAGGCTTATGATCGATTGAGCTGGAAGTTCCTAAGAAATACTCTTCTGGAAGTAGGATTTGAGTTGGGTTTTGTTAATTTGATTCTTGAATGTGTTACATCTGCTTCATACAATGTCCTATGGAATGGGGAGAAGACTGAATATTTTCTTCCCAAGCGTGGCATTAGGCAAGGGGACCCTATATCTCCGTATCTCTTTGTTTTCTGCATTGACCGACTATCCCACCTAATTTGTGAGGCTGTGGATAAAGGAAGATGGACCCCAATCAGAATGGCAAATTTTGGACCGGCAGTATCTCATCTCATGTTCGCTGATGATTTGCTTCTGTTTGGCGCTGCTTCGACTAATCAGGCTCGATGCATGATGGAGTGCTTGGATGTATTTTGTGCTGCTTCTGGAGAAAAGGTCAGCACAGTTAAATCCTCTATCTTCTTCTCCCCAAAAGTTAATAGAGGATTGAAGGACGAGATCTCCAGGATTACTAATATGAAAGTTACAAGCGAGATTGGGAAATACTTAGGATTTCCATTATCCAGGAAGAGGAACCCTAGAGAATCCTTTCAATATATTGTAGATAGAGTTAACTCTAAATTGGCTTCTTGGAAGGCCAATTCTCTATCGATGGCTGGTAGAATTACACTTGCGAAGTCAGTTTTGAGTTCAGTGCCTCTTTATCCGATGCAAGTAGCTCAAATTCCATAGAGCATTTTTAGGGAGATTGAGAAGCTCCAATGTAATTTCATTTGGGGAGTTTCAAACACTCATAGTTATCATAATGTTAGTTGGCAGACTCTAACATTACCAAAGGAGTCTGGGGGGCTTGGTCTGAAAAACTTGAGTTCTATGAATAAGGCTTTTAGGTGTAAGTTAGCATGGAAATTGACGTCTGGTTGTGGGGGCCTATGGACTGAAATCCTCTTGCATAAATATATCCTAAGGAATGAAGTTCATCTATTGGAAGATAGAGTTGGAGACTCGGCGGTTTGGCGCTTTATATGCAAGCAGAAGGACACGGTTGATAATGGTCTGCAATGGCTAGTTAGGAATGGTTTGTCGGTACAGTTCTTTACTGATGTGTGGCTATCTTGTGGATTGAGAATTAAGGAACACTGTCTGAGGCTGTTATCTACTGAAGAAGTTGATAGTATGGTTAGTGACTGGATCACGGTTGGTTCCTGGGATTTCGATAGACTCAACTTAATCGTCTCAGGTGAGATTATTAGCAGATTAAGAGCCTCTCCACCCCCTTTGCTTGAAGCCGGTAAGGATACATTATTGTGGGGCACTTCCTCTAATGGGCTCTTTTCAGTCAAATCAGCTTATAGTATGATTGAAAATGCTCAACCTACCTTGCAACACCAGGGGTTCAAACTAATTTGGAAATGGCAGGGTATTGAACGTATTAAGGTGTTTTTATGGTTAGTTTTGCATAACAGATTGCCGACAAATGAGTGGCGCAGTAAATGGTCGAATTCATCGCCCTTATGTCTCACTTGTAAATCTCACGTTGAGTCCTTAATCCACATCCTCTGTGATTGTGACTATGCGAAGAAGATGTGGTGTGAACTGTTATCTCCTAGGTATTATTCCAGTTTTTTTGGAGCTCAGTTACGTGATTGGATCTGCCTTAATCTTAAGCATGAACTAGGTCGGTTCAACCAATATAGCTGGAATTCTATCTTTGCTGTGGGTATTTGGAAACTATGGTTGTGGAGGAATAAGATAATTTTCGAAGATGAGTTCCAGAAACCAAATTGGCCTGCTATTATTATTCTGCAGGGATGTCCTTCATTTGTGCAGGGCGAGGCTTATCTGTTGCAGAGTGACACGGATGGGAGAAGAGATGCTGTATGGAGACCACCACCATCAGAGTGGTTCAAACTGAACGTGGACGGAGCTGTGACGGCATCTGGGGGAGCTGCTGGATGTGGGGGTGTTTTAAGGGATTCAAAGGGCATCTGGATTGCAGGATTCTCGCATCATCTTGGGATCTGCAGTTCCATTGAAGCGGAAGAATGGGCCCTTTTGAAAGGCCTCTTATTTGCACAGAGAAGGGGCATTATGAGACTCATTGTGGAATCTGATTCTAAGGAGCTCATCTCCTTACTATCTCAAACCTCAGCTGCTACAGAGCAGAGCTTGATGGTGTTTCAGATTAGAAATCTATTGGCCTTACAATGGGAGATCCAGTGGAACCATGTGTTTCGCGAACAAAATACAGTGGCTGATCGGCTGGCTAAGGAAGGGTTATCTACTTCTTGTCTTTTTGAGTTATGTCCTTCGTTTGTGAGGACCTTGGTTCTAAATGATTGTATGGGATCTTATTCCCCTCCTTGTTCTAATTAATTAAGGCGTTGCCTCCTTTTTTATCAAAAAAAAAACTTAGCTTCTAACGGATTTGTGCTACTTTTATATTTTTAAAAGTTTATTGATACTTTACAAAAAAAAAAAATTATTGGTAGATTTGGTCAGCTTAAAAGTTTTTTGTGCTGGGCGCTTCTGAAGTAAAAGTTTGTTGGTCAATTTGCACCTTAACCCTATCTTGAATTCCCAAATCTTGCGTCCTTTCATGGGAACGGAACTTAAAATTATAATTAAAATTACATTAAGGACCCGTTTGATTTTAGGTTTTGAAGAAAATGGGAAAAAAATGGGGAGAGAACATAAAAGTTGGTCTTGAAAAGCTGTTGGTCTACTTGGTAGGAGAAGAATATATATGTTCAAATTTCGGTGAGCCCACTACTAGATTAGGGGAAGCGAAAACCTTGGTGTTTTAAACCTGAGATTATACCCCTGGTTCAATTAAAAAGAATATGTTCGGTATGCGTATGTGGATAGAACTTTTAGATCCTAATTTTTAGTGAAAATTAATTCATAAGTGCTTATACTTTTGCCTAATTTTTAATGAGATTATTATTTCAACCTCACTCTATCTTTAATATAAGAGTTGGTTACAAAGTTGATATAAAGGGTTCCTAGTTATAATAATAACTTAAGTAGGAAAATGGGGGTTAGATTAACAGGAGACTTGAGGAAATACTTAGGTGTGCCAATCATTTATAAAAGAGTCTCTTATTTAACATTTGCTCCACTTATTGAGAAAACTAAAAATAGATTGTCTAGGTGAAAAAGAGGATATTTAAATCTTGCTGGTAGAACTACCCTTATTAAGGTTGTGCTTTCAACTTTACCTATGTACTACATGCTGACCATGTTGCTCCTAAAACGTATAGTCAAGGAAATGGAACAAAGTAGCAGAGGTTTCCTTTGGGGGGATATTGAAGAAAGACGTAAGTTACACTTAATCTCATGGGATTAGGTAAAACAAGAAAAGAATTCAGGAGGGCTGGGAATTAGACACGAAAGCATAATAAAGCCTATAATCATGAAACTGTGTTGGGGACTTATATGTAATGAAGAGGCTTTTATGGGTGCAAGTGCTTAGAGCAAAATATAATTATGGTGATAATGAGATTCCAGATGTTAAGAAGCAAAGGAGCTCATCCCTAATATGGAGAGGGATCAACATTATTTGGGAAAAGTTTCAAAATGGTATTGGGTATGATAGGTCTTCGTCTTTCTGGCTAGATAATTGGTCTGACGTGAACAGGCCTCTCATTGATTTGGTTTAGGGTTGTGAACATCTTATTAATTGGAACGAGAGTGTGGCTAAGTATGTGATGGAAGGGGGTGAATGGAATGGAATGGAATAGAAGGAAGATGGAATACTGGTTTTCTTCCCATGTAATTGATCGAATTATCTGTATACACCCCCATGTGAGGAGAGAGGAGAGGACAAAGTATACTGGAAACCATCCAATGATGGTTGTTTCTCAGTCAAATTGGCGTATCATTTTCTTTTATCAGGTAATCAACGGGTTAACGATAACATATGGAAGATTATATGGAGATGGTCTATTCTGGAGAAGATTAAGACCTTCGTGTGGTTAGCTGCTCATGGAATAACTCATACATCGAAGTTGAGGATGTAGAGAGGTTTGGAGACGTCTACTGTTTGCCCTTTTGGATGCGAGATGGATGAAGACTTGATGCATATGTTGCGGGATTGCTCTACTGTTAGAGAGTGCTGAAAATCAATGTTCAAACAAGAAAAATGGAACATATTCTCTTCTTTACAGAGGGCATATTGGATCAAATGGAATATGATTCATGAGATTGGCAAAGAATATACGAAGAAGGTTCCGTGACCAACCTTGTTCAGGTATCTTGTTGGAATGCGGTAGCACGTTGTAAAAAGTTGTTTGATTGTGAGGTAACTGATGTGAGAATGAATGCACGACATAGTTTCTTTAGAGCATGTTCAGATAGAAAATATTCTCAGAATAGATGATATGGAGAAAAGATTTAATATTTCTCATGGAAACAGGAGACATGAAGAGGACTGCATCAAAGTAATAGTCGATGACTCAATCTTAGAGGATGGAAGGAGTGGATGTAGAGGTTACATTCTAGATCAAAATGATATATGGCTTGCAGGTTTCAACTCCAAACTGGTTAATGTTCCTCCGGTTTTTGCAGAAATTATTGGTTGCATTCAGGGCCTACATTTGTGTTGGTCTAAAAGATATAAGAAGATTAAGTTAGTTATAAATTGTATAGAGGCCCTAAATTATATGTTAAGAGGATGCAATCATCATTATCCTTTCAAGGACATTGTGGATAATATTAGAATGTTTTTTTTTAACAGATTGACAAGTTGAGATCACTCATGGATATAGAAAGACCATAACTGTAGCTGATCATTTAGCAAGATACTGTCCCAACATATATAAGAATTTTTATTTGTTTCATCAACCTCCTCCTTTTATTCCAGAGGTGATGTTGCTGGTTTAGGAGTTTTTTGTGAGGTTTTTGTAATATCTTGTTGACATTTTGATTCCAGTATAATTAAAAAAAAGATATTCAAAATCAACTTATATTTATTATAAATAAACTAATGCAACTATCTCCTATAGTATTTTTTTTTATTGAATTATTAAACTTCCTTAGCTATAAGCTTTGATCCATATGGTCATGATCTTTAATTATGATTGTTGTGGATGTTCGCCTTGTGCTGTAGTTAGCGAAAAAGATACAAAAATAAATACGAGTGTTAGAAGAGGAAGGATCTGAGAGTGAACTTGGAGCCCGTTGGAGGAGGAAATCGCAGAAGACAGGGAGGGGTAGCGGTGAGGACCGTAGCACAAGTTAAAGGACAAGAGAGAGAGGGAAACACACTAGAGTGGGACGACGTTGGAGACGGACAGAGAGTCTTCCACAGAGAGATCACGTCGACGCGTCTGAAGCGGGGGCCGCGCGTGTGGATAGCGACCATTTGAAGTCAGAAGAGTGAAGGCTGAATCGGAGATTTGGGTCTACAGACTCCGGAGTATTTCATACCAGCAGAGGGATTTTGTTGTTTTGTGTGGGGGGTTTCCAAAAATTATTATGAGTTAAATAAAAGAATAACAAAATTGAAAATTCAATCAAAAAGTTTAACCTTACTTCTCTAATTTTTATAAAATTTAATTCATAAATTGTTTTTCTCCTCACCCCCAAAATCCTTCCTCCCAAATAGTCGGAGGGAAGCAACTTTTTTTTTTAAATATACTAGCATTCTTTTATTCTCAACATCTTATCCCTATCATTTGAAAAAATAGAGAATTCCGATTTAATATTATCTAAACATTTTATTGTAATATTTTGTAAATTATTATTTTTTACTTTGTGTTACCAATGAACGGTCTAGATTACAGATTTAACTGGGTAAATTTATTTATATTTATAACAAACCGTCCATATTTTTATTTAAAAAAGTGATACGGATGATTTCGAAAAGAAAAAGAGAGAACTCCCACCCGGTTTTGAGCAGCTAACCACGAGGACAGAAGAAAACAGGGCTTAGGTGGATGAAATAAAAGTAAAAAACCTAACATTTTTCTGAGGTCTTTGTGTGATATAATTGAAGAGTTGATATAGGTCCTAAATGTAATATATATTTTATGTATTTGTCATTTTTTTTGTTGAATTAACCTTATTGATATTCCTTCAATAATAATAATCAAGTAGTGAGGGTAGAAAAGTTCTGTTGGGAGACTCACTCGTCATAGTTAGGTGCACGACCTGGGTCGGATTCGGATTAGTCAGGATGATGTTCTGGATACAGGATGGGCAACAACAAAAAATCAAGTAGGAGAGAGGGGATCAAAGAAAATAGTTAAGAGTGTTTTAGGAAAAATATGTTATATAACTATCTTAACAAATTTCCCTAATTTAATCAAATTAGTTAATTAGATCTTACATTAAAGATAAAAATTGTGTGTGTGTTGTAAAAGGGGGAGTCCCTCGTCTCGCCTCATTTTAATTTTTGACATGAATAACATGGCATTCAAGTGTGTGTGTGTTGGCCAGATGGTTTCCCAGGTGCTCAGAATTGTCAAGCCCTGGCCCATATCCTCCAGCAATATTGCTTAGCTTCAGGGCAATTACCTAATCTGGATAAATCTAGCATTGTCTTCTCAGATAATACCCCGCACCCTGACAGGAAGGACATCTGCGACATCCTTGGCATTGGTGAAAGCACAGATCAAGGCAGATATCTGGGAATCCCCAGTGTTTGGGGGAAGACCAAGCACCAGGCGCTGGCTTATGTTTGGGAGAAGATTGGAAAAAAGACCCTCGGATGGAGCAGTAAACATTTATCATTTGCAGGACGAGAGGTCGTGATCAAGACTGTTATAAATGCTATCTCAATCTTCCCTATGACCTGTTTCAAATTTCCTGTCAAGACATGTAAAGCCCTAAACAGTTTGGTGGCAGACTTCTAGTGGGAAGGGCAAAATAAGACCCACTAGATGGCATGGAACAAACTTACTTGGCCTAAAACTGAAGGGGGTATGGGTTTCCGTGACTTTATCAAATTTAATAATGCCCTACTTGCGAAGACAGCCTGACGCTTGACTCAGAATCCCAATGACCTGTGGGCAATGTTGTCAAAAACTAGTTTCTACGTAGACACGGAAAGGGGTAGTAGAAACGTAAATCGTAGAAACGACACGACACGTAAAGTTTCTATTTTCAACCAGCCCCAGCCCCAGGAGAAGGAGTTGGACAACTACCATCACTTGAAGCCATACTAAATAGGAAACAATATTAGGAAGGGAGCTTCAGTATGAACCAGAAAACCCACAAAGAAAGAATAAGATCACTTTATTCAGAATATGTTCAATTGCTATACATAAAACCTGGACATCACACAATATTACTCAATTAAATTTAGCAAGAACATGAGCTATCACAATATTATTCAATAATTAAATTTAGCAAGAATGATGCCAAGAAAAAAAATTAGTTCCGAACTCTTTGCCCTTTAACAAATCAAGATTATTGAATTCTTTCATTCACCCTTGAACAATTAAAAAACTACAAGCATATTAACATGATTTTGAGGAGAAAACCCCACCGAAAAATTACTACTACTATAATAATAATAATAATATTGTATGTTGTCGTCTCCTTAAGGCAATGATAGCAGCTCAAAACCGAACTCAAATTTAGAAAAATGCTATGAATAATATTAGAGCACATTAACATTAGAAGAAGGTTCAGAAATATAAATTACATGTGCGATGAAAAAAATACCAATGCTATACAGTATACACTGAATCACTGATGAATATCTTACTAGTTACTTCTACCACTCTACCAACCATAACAAAATTACTCAAACAACTAACAAGAAAGGGGCCAAAACGGGGAGGAAATGGGAGAAATAAGCATCTAGGAAATAGGAGAAATAAGCAAATTGAAAATAGGAGAAATAAGCACCGGTGATAAAAGCGACGGATCTAGCAGAAGTGGAGGATGGCATGCGACGACCGACGAGTTCTGGTCTGGGTCAGTAGGAAGCATCGAAGCACAAGCAGAGAACAATGAGCCCACGAGCCGGAGTGGATCAATCAACGAGGAGGGCGACCGGTGAATCGGTGACAGAGGACGGCGACGCCGCGAGTGGAGGAGGCAGCTGCTAATTTGGGTTTTAGGGTTTGGGAAGTAGGAGGCAGCGACAGTGAAGCACGATGGAGGAGAATGAAATTTCGAATGGAATGCCTGATGAATATGCCCGATGGTTTTAGTTTTTTTCTTGTTTTTCTATTTTTTTCTTGTTTTTCTATTTTTTTTTTCAGGTTTTAACTAAAAACGGTAATGACGGTAGAAACTTACGTTTTTACCCGTTTTTTTACGTTTTTACACTAGTGTCTAACCGTTTTTACCTTGGGCAGTGTTTACCTGCGTTTTAGCACTGAACACCCAGGTAAAAACGTAAAAACGTGTGTTTTTACGTTTTTACACTAGTTTTTGACAACACTGCCTGTGGGTACAAGCCCTGAAGGGCCTCTATTTTCCTAACAATGTGTTTCTAGATGCTAAAAAAGGCCATAGAGTCTCATGGTGTTGGTCAAGTATACTAGAACGGAGAGATTTCATAAAAAATGATCTATGCTGGCATATTGGCAATGGAGAGTCCGCCCGAATCTGGCAGGACAACTGGATCCCCTCCCTTCCCAGCTTGCGGCCAGTTACTGATGATGATAGGCTTAAAGAATCAGACCAACGGGTTGCATCCATAATAGATGCAGGTAATAGATGCTGGAATACCACATCTATCAGGTGCAGCACTGATGATCTTACATGCAACGCTATTGCATTGATCCCATTATCTCGGACTCCTCATAATGACCAACTCAGATGGAGGCTAGCTACTAATGGGAAGTATAGTGTTAAACTGGGATACCACCTGACGCAAGACTGCTCCGCGACCCCCTCTCCCCCCTGGAAGCTCAGTTCCGATCCCAGGTGCAGTGTGGAAAAAAAATTGGAAAACCAAAGCCATCCCCAGAGTGGTAAATTTCTTGTGGAGTTGCTTAACTAACTCACTTGCAACAAATGGAGCCTTGTTTAAAAGAAAAAGGGGCCCTACGGAGGCATGCCCGATCTGTCAAGCCTCTTGTGAAACACTGGAGCACCTCTTCTTCCACTGTCATTGGGTGAGATGTGTCTGGTTTGGAAGTCAGCTATCAATCAAAAGTGATCTCAGCAACATCCACAGCTTTAATCAATGGTGGATTGCCATTATGAACCCATCTTGCCCGCTATCTGACTATGATATTGCTTCCATTAGCTGGTTGTTATGGTTTATCTGGAAGGGAAGAAACGGTCAGGTCTTCAATGGTATAGCAAAGGATCCTAGAGCTGTCATTGAGAAAGCAAACCAGACGCTACTTGGTCACTGGAACGTGAATTTCCCCAGGTGTTTTGAAGAAGCAACTCTTAAGCCATTAACCAAAGTCGTCTGATGGAATCCACCGGAGGTACATATGCTGAAGGTCAACCTGGATGGCTCCTTTGTAGAGTCTTCTGCCGCCATCGGTCTGGTTTTCCGTGATCATTGGGGCCATGTCCAGTGGACTTTTTCTGACAAAATCAAATCAATATCAGCCTTTATGACTGAAGCTTTAGCATTGCATAGGGCTTTGATTATTGCCCAGGATCTGGGGAATAAAAATGTCATTTTTGAGACCGACTGCCAGACCCTTGAACGACTTGCAAACAATTATCAACAGGATTCATGTGAATGGCAATCACGGGGCATCCTAGATGACATTCTAATGGCTCTTAAATCTGATTCCAGCTTTTCAGTTACTTATACTCCTCGTCAGGGGAATCGAGCAGCAAATTGGCTTGTTGTATCTACTAATAAGGAGGTGTGCCCTGTGGGGTGGGTTGGCATACCCTTACCTTCTTTGTCTCAGCTGCTGGAAGAAGATTGTCGGAGTATTAGGCATCATCGAGACCACGTCTCGGTCCTGCCCAGCAACTTTGATCCCGGCTGATCTGTGTATCCCGCCTACCTTCTGGGTGGCTGCTATCTTTAATTTGCTTTGTAGTTTGTTGTTTGCTTTCTTGTGTTTTCTTCAGTTGTTTTGTTTTGTGCCTTCTAGGCTTACTGCCTGAGTACCTTTTATTTGTTACTTGTATCGCTTTGTCCCCAGTTATCAATATATTCTTAGAGTTGTTCAAAAAAAAAAACTTGCGAACTTTCACCTAAGCTTTAATGTGATGCTAATAAGCTACGAAGCTTCTTTCACAAGCTATTTTTCTTCCATTTCTTTATTTTTGTTGTTGCTTTTGGTACATCATCCCCTTTCCTTCATTCCCGGAAGTTTCCTGTCGTTTTGCCTCAGAACCTCCTCTGTTTTTTGTTTTCCAGCCAAGATTTGTTTAAATTATGATTTATCAATAATATAATTTTATAATAATTTTTTATTATTGTATTTATGATAGAAAGATCATTCAATACTTCAAGAATATCATGTTATTTATATCATCATTGACAAAATCAGTTCAAATATTGAAAGATAAGATAAAAAGAGACTTTAATAAGGGGAAAAATATATTAATATATAAAAGAACAAATCGAAATTTATATTAATTTATTTAACTGAAAACATTTTTATTTGTATTGATTGTAAGAGAATAATTTTACTTCATGATTTTCCTTAACATGGACATGATGTATTAATAATTTAATACTCTTATACTGTTGTAGTTTTAACTAAAAATGTTCCCCAAACTTATATGGGCACATAGCAGCCTTCCCTCGTAATTTAGGAGTGAGCATTCGGTTTTTAGTAAAAACCGAAATGAAAATTTTTCTCAAAACCAAACTGAAATAACCGAAATAATTTGGTTTGGTTTCGGTTTTTTTAAAGATAAAACTGAAATTTTGAGCCTTCATAACTGAACTAGAATATCTGAAATTTCAACAAGCAAAACTTCATACAAATTATAAATTGAACAGCCTCAACAAGATCCAAAGAAAGATTATACAAAGTATAAACAACATACATGATCAAGCCAATGTGAGTTGGCATAGACGGTAAGGGATCTAGGACTAGGCCCTTGGGTCGTGGGTTCGATCCCCTCTGCAGTCGCTGAGACTCCTTTGGTAGGCGATCTCGTAAGTCCCCAGTAAGTGCTCATAGAGCCAGGGGCTGTGCCCTGACATTGGTGGGGGACTGATGTCGAACCCTCCAAAACTTTCTTCTTATCAAAAAAAAAAAACATACATGATCAATGTAGTATTAACTCTTAATTAAATCAAGGAAAAATGTGAAAAAAATATTATATGGTGTATTCTTCATTTTTTTTAGTTATACGGTTAAAACCAATTTTCTTAAAGAACTGAACCGAACCAAAATACCAAAAAAAAACTGAAAAATAAAAACCAAATTTACACCAAACACCGAAAACACTGGTTCAGTCTTTAATTTTGTTTTGATTTTGCTTCTTCTCACCCTAGCATCGTATTTGCAGCATTGGTGCAACTGCAAGCATAGCTTAATGGAGCATGTCAGCTGGTACTTGGACACGATTCAGCTCATTCTTCCATGCATCT
This sequence comes from Acacia pycnantha, assembly GCA_025563575.1. Classification (NCBI taxonomy): domain Eukaryota; kingdom Viridiplantae; phylum Streptophyta; class Magnoliopsida; order Fabales; family Fabaceae; genus Acacia; species Acacia pycnantha. Next base: position 517,132 of record JAMWYP010000332.1, on the reverse strand, counting down.
GCGTATTTCCATAGTACGTAAATGGTCCGTGTGAATTGCTTTGTATGGAGTGTGAAAAATGAAGGGAACGAGAGGGGAAAAAATTTCTTCTAGTTATCCAATGAGCAATAATCCAAGAGAGCTGTCAAATAATGCAGCAGAGTGACTGCGAAGAAAGTAACTTGCTTTCTTCCAATGAGCAATAGTACAAGAGAGCTGTCAAATAATGATCTTTGCTATATTATTATTAAAGTGATGAAATAAATAAATATGTGCTTTGATTATTGGGATCTACGCTCTGAAATATATCCTATATTTCTCCTCAAAGCTCAGCATAATTTGACATGCGGTGGAGGAAGAATGCGAAAAACCATATTCACATCAGAAGAAAGTAGAAAATTTATGCAATGAGTAAATGGCTTTCCTCAGCGTATATAGCCCTAATACTTTTCCGGTTTCGTCATTCTTCATTGTTTGTTGACACGTACATTCGCGTAGATTAAAGCACCAACCGCTCATTACATACTCATCGTACTTGTGGGAGGGTCATTCATTTTGGTCGTGTTTCTCAATTCTTACTTCTTTACCCGCCCTTGTTTTCCCACAAAACAAAAGCAAGAGTCCATATTGCATTTCAACATTGTTTCTCGGTGTTCAGGCATTAGCTAATGATGTTGGACAAGCATGTTTCAAGTTGGGTCCTCTTGCGAAATCCGTAACCATGATCATTTACATACAAAAGTCAACTGTAACGATGGAATGTAGTAAAAAATCTGTTAATGCATGACCATAAAAAACTCTTGATAATCCATATTTCATTGCAACTCAGTTTTTCTTTCACCAATAGACAAAAAACAATTTATGAATAGTAAAATCTGCAACAAAAAATCAAACATGTATATAGGACTTGAACAACTGCCAAATGCTAGTAAAAGCATCAGAATATCTGCTCCCCCATCATCTCAACCGTCCAATATTTAATCCAATCGCGTAGAGAGGGACTCAACATACATTTCAAAATACCGCATGAGGTGAAAATTACCGCATGCCGTAAATATACAATTTTTGGAATGTATGACATGCCTCTCTCTACGCGATTGGATCAAAAATTGGACGGCCGAGATGAAGAGATACTGAGGGATACTGAGGCGCCTACTTCTGAGGCAATCCGTGTCCAAATCCGTGTCCGTAAAAGCACAACGATATATAAAATAGGACGGCCCAATATGAATTTAGTGCTGTTATTTAACTCCAATCTCGTGGAACAAAGAGAAGAAGCTGATGACAACACGATAATTTATGAGTTTTTCAGACCCTGACCTAATAGATAAGGAATAGAGTATAGTTAAACTCAAGACAAGTGAACCAAAAATTAGATCCATGTTAAACACCTCAGGAAAACCTGTTATGTCATTGGAAATGCAGCAACACCAAGTAGGTTCTCCCTGAAAACAGGGTCTTGGATACACTGCAACCTCGGACAAGTTGGATTGTAATAACATCATTGGTGAAAACCTGTGGGATTTCTCCAAAGAAATCATAGAAACAAATTTCTGAAGTTGTATGACACTAACTATAAAACGGTCTAGGATATTTTCTCCAGTGAGATCAAAACAGACACAATGTAAAACATTTAAAAAGTAGTGAACCATTATAACACAGTATGCCTCAGTCAAATCCATTAATAACATATGAATGCAGCTTCCCCAAGAAGGTTCTTCCTGTAATACAGGGTCTTGGATCCACAACACCTCAACAAGTTGGATTACATCATCACCGGCAATCTTTATATAAGCATACTTTAGACAGTTAAGTATTAACAAAATTAAATCGAAAATAGGTTATAACAAAAATAAGTTGTAAGATAATACATCCACTATATTTTGAATGATATTCAAAGCTCAGAATATAAAACAGCTCTATCAATCACAGATTCTCAGAAGCAGAACTGGCATTTCAAGCTGATTGATTATCATCACAGCCAACAACAGAATTGCAAATCAAAGAAATATGAGTAAACCATCCAAACAAAGTAGACAATAGGGGGAACAAATAATCTTAAAAAATGGCTCATATCAAGAAATTCAACCATTTTCCTTTTATGCTTCATCGATGACTCTCAGAAGCGCGGATAATATATAATCATTGCCATTTCTTTTTCAAATAAAAGACTGAGTTGAGGCCACCGGCTATGTAGCGGAAATTTTTAGAGGCACATATATTGAAAAATTAAAACCCCCACGTGAATACCGCCAATTCAATCTACGCCTCTAGGACTAGCTTAATTTTCATAACATATTCGGTTGAAAATAAGCCAAAGGTGTAGTGAGGCATTTTCCTAAGCACACAAACACACACAATCAGAAAGAAAGAGGAAGAAGGAATGTCGCCGTTGCTTTGACACAGATCAGCCGCGAATGAGGGCTAAACTGCAACACGAACGGCTACATTTGGCACGTGCTTTGGGGCATTCACGTCACCGTTATCAGGGAAGCCCGGGAGGCATCGTGCAAGGACCTTAAATATTGAACCTAGCAAGCTAATTCAACATATACCTTCGCGATGACCAAGCCCTAGCACTCAGGCATCCGTTTGCCTGCCGCTCGACGCTTCCAGCAGCCAAGACATGAGAGGGATGAAGCGCACATGAGATTATATAGGCGCTCCAAACTTAAACCCTAGAACGAACTCTTTACACCTCGCCGCCTACACCAGAAAATAAATATAATAATAATAATATTTTCAGATAAGTTATATTTAGGTTAACTAGCCCAAGCTGGGGGGTGAGAGGCAGATATTTATTAATGTTTTGTTATGTAAAAAATCGTTTATATTTTTAAGAGGATAATCAAAATATTAAATTGAATATTTACTAAACATTTTGTACCTACCATCCCATTATTAATTTGCAAAATGTTATGTAACTACTTTCCCTACTATTCATCTTTCATAACTGTCTTACTTTTTATTTTTATTTAGATCTCTAAGGGAATAATTAAAATAATAAATAAAATATTTACTAAATATTTTGTACCTACCACCCCATTATTAACTTACAAAATATTATGTAACTACATTTCCCATTACTATATATCTTTCATATTTATACTTCTCATGTTGCATGAGAAGAAGAAGATTCCTACACACACATGAATGATAGGACCCACACATATATATAATGAGCATTATATATATATGTGGGTCCCACCATTTCATGTGTGTGTGACATGAGAAAACACTTCTCCTACAACATGAGAAGTGTTTTTCCCATATTTCATAACTGCCTTGTTTTTTTAATTGTATTTTTAGTGTTTTGAGCTTGTCATTTTGCTAATATGTCAACCAAGGAGATGCTTATTGCTCCGCTTTTATATAGTTAAGATACAATTTCATCCTTATAATTTTGCTTCTTGAAAAAAAAATCCTTATACTTTTGCTTTCAGTTCTTAAAGTTTTTTTTGGCCCAGAAAAATCAAATTTTATTACCAAAGAAATCAAGAACTATAACCATTAATAGCCGAGGCCAAGTAAACTCTTAGAAAAACCTAAAATACAACCTACCACGCATCTTACCAAAAAAACACAAATCCTACGGTACCACTAACTCAGTAAACTAGGTATACCAATTAACCTACACCTTCTCTATCTCTAACACCTGAGTCAAAATTACAATTACCTTTGGAAACCTCAGCATCACGCAAAAAAATGTTGGTTAAAGGAGATGTAGGAAACCCCAGCCAATCATGTTGTTGCATCTCCTTTGCTGCATCAACTGCTAGTCTATTCGCAGCTTTATTTCATACTCTAAACACTAGGGAAAACGAGACCCCATCCAATGAAACAATCAAATCAAGAATTTTCTGTATCAGCTCCCTACAACGCCACTCACAGCCTTTGGAGCTATTATGTATCAGTAGTCTATACAACATTTCACTGTCAGTTTCTATAACCACATGAAAGCCAGGAAATTTATTTCTGAGCTGTAATGCTTCTCTTATGGCTAAACACTCAGCCATAAATGGAGATGATGCAATCACTGCCCTCCCCAAACCTCCAATGAACTCATCGTTACTGTTCCTACATACAATGTTGATCCCCACCCTTCCATCAACATTGATCTTGATCGAGCCTGAGCCTAATGCTTTCCACTCCTTGTTTCTGACTATCCCTTCGGCATAAAGCCGTTTAGAATCATTCACCCTTTTATATTTTGCCTTCCAAAATTCCTTCACATGCGTATTAACCATCCTCACCACCCAGCTGGCATCAGGATGTTCCTCATTGAACACCTAACTACATCTCCTCCTCATTAAAGGACATTTAGGGTCGTATTCTGTCTTTCTTAGAACTTAAATGCAATTTTCCTAAATTTATTTGTTAGTTAATATATAAAATTCTTTTCAAATTTTTTTGTCATTGTAAAATCATAGTCGATCCTCTTCATATTAATAATATTAAAAAAAAATGTACACAGACCCCCCAAGCCGGGCAAACAACACCTTGCCTACACCCAACTTAGCCCAATATGTTAGACCAGCCCAATAAGCTAAATAGGACCAAGTCGTTAGACCGATAAGCACTTTTTTTTTTGTTGCCCATCCGGTATCCAGAGCTTCGCCCTGACTAATCCGAATCTGACTCGAGTCGCGCACCTAGCTATGGTGGGTGAGTCTCCCAACGGGGTTTTTCTGCATTCATAAGGCTTGAACTCGATACCTTACTTAAGAGACATCATTACTCGTTAGGCTGATTAAGCACTTTTTTTCCCCACATGCACACATAGATCTCTTTTTTGTTTTCAATATTTCATTTCCATCATCAATCTAATCCATTGATTGACCAGAAAAACTGAGTCATTGATTTACCATGAAGGCAGGAACTTACTAAATCTAATTATTTTAAAGAAAAAATAAATTTAACTTTCTTAACTAAGATATCCTTCCTCAACATAAATATTTATTTGATAACATCTCCACATGTTTTCCTTTTAGGCGACTGTAAAGCCTTTTTCCATGCAAGATTTTGACAACTACTATATGCTCTAAATTTTGAAACCTGGGCCTGTTCGACGGATGCTTCATCTTTTTCCCCACTACAAATGCTTCATCTGAGCTTACTTTACTGGATGAAAGAGCATAGTAGATGCAAATTGGAAAATAAGGTAATATTGCAAGCTCTCCAGTGAGTCACAAAGGATCTTAAGTCTCAGACTCAAAATTGAGTCACAAAGGATCTTAAGCTCTCCAGTGGTTATGGATTTTAAGGACCCGTTTGTTATAAAGAAAGTTTGGGGAGGGAAAGGAACTTTGGAGGAGGGAAAGGAAAGGAAAGGAATATTTGAAATATGAGGGAATATGGCTTGAGTTGTTTGGTAGGAAGAAAATGAAGAGGGAAAGTTGGTAAAAAATTAGGAAATGTCTATTTTACCCTCAAAAGAAATTAATTCAAAATAAATTTTTTTTTTTTTTCTAAAATATATTTTAAAAAAATATATTATTGTTAAGTTCGAACTTTGAAGAAAAAAATTTCGCCAAATTTGAACTTTCCCGCCAAGTTTGAACTTTCCCGCCAAGTTCGAACTTCCCGCCAAATTTGAATTTCAGGGGTAAATCTGTCAAAAAAACCATCTTCTTGGGAAGATGGCAGCTTTCCTTCCATTTTCGGATGGAAAGCACTTTCCCTCAAATGAGGGAAGATGGACCCTCACTGGAAGATGCTGACTGGACTTTCTGTGTAACAAACAACCAAAATCCATGGGAAGATTGGGATCTTCCCTTTCCCTCCCCAAGCTTTCTTTGTAACAAACGGGTCCTAAGTCTGATTTCTCTTACCCCCAGGATCTCTCATTGATTTGTTGGTCTCTCTGGTATATATGGAAACAAAGGAATGTGTTTGTGTTTCAGCATATAGTTCCCAATCCTTTTGCTGTGTTAGAAATTGCGAGAAGCAACAACTCTGATTTTTGGGGTATTCAGGAAATTAAGCAGACTGTTAGGAGCCCGTTGAGTGGTTCCACTGATTCCCATATTTACTGGTTTCCTCCTCCATATGGTTACCTAAAGATCAACTGTGATGGTGCGTTCACGGCTGGAAAGGGCGTGGCCTTAGGAGTGGTTTGTAGGGATTTTTCAGGCCACTTTAAGTGGGGCTTTGTCGATAAAATCAAATCTATTTCAGCCTTTATGACTGAGCCACTGAGGCGTTAGCTCTAAAAAGGGCATTGCTTCTTGCAGTTGATTTGGGCCATGATAAAGTTATGTTTGAATCTGATTGCCTTTCTTTGATTGATTGTGTTAATTTTAAAGCTCCTGATATGATTGAGTGGAGGTGTAGAAGTGTGATTCAGGATATTATTTGTCTCCTTGATTCCAGGGTTGGGTTCTCTTTGTTATTTACTCCGAGAAGGGGTAACCGTGTAGCTGACTTCCTTGCAGCTAATGCTTATAAAGGGGTGTACCTATTGGGTGGGTGTCACAACCAACACCCTCTTTGATCTCATTGCTAACCTTGGATTCCCTAGAGGCTGTTTATACTGATGCTGATGCTGATTTGGCTCCTCCCCCTCACTGATAGATGGTGCTTTTATGTTTATTTTTCTGGTTCTGTCTTGATCGTTTTTGTTTCTTTTGTTGCTGGTCTTTTCTCTGTTTTGTCTCAGTGTGAGGCTTTGTGGGTTTGGTCTGTAATGGTATGTATTGATGTTTTTAGCAACACTGTATCTGTTATCGTTTCGTTATTAATATATGCAGTATTCTGAGCAAAAAAAAGTGAGTCACAAAGGGAGTTTCCCGAATTTTAACTTACAACATCATGTTTTTATGAGGTCGTCATTCAAGAATTCACATTAGGTGCTATTCTCTTATGTGCTTCTTAGGTACTTTTCTCTCTAATTAGAGGGATTAGACATTTTTATTTTACTTTTTTTAATTTTTTATATATTCTATTTATTTAGATTAGATTATATGTTGCATCTTGAAATTTTTTTTGCACCCAATATCTCAAATTAATTAATTTCCAGGATATTGGGGTTAGAGGAAAATATTTTGGAATGCAAAACTGGAAATTAATTAATTTGAGATATTGGGTGCAAAAAAAAATTCAGGATCCAGCATATAATCTAAGATAAATAAATAGAATATATAAAAAAATTAAAAAAAATTAAAAAAATGTATAATCCCTCTAATTAGAGAAAAAAACACATAAAAAACACATAAGAGAAAAGCACCTAATGTGAACCCGTCATTCAACGGCTTTCAGCCACAAGTAAGAATGTACAGTAAGAGACAAATGAGGATATATGCTTTTTACACTTTGATAAGCTTTTTCTTCCTTGAAACCAGCGTTGCAGCTCCTTCTTTGAATTCTCTCTCTCCCAATTCCACTATGCCGCAAATTTTCTGACTCTCTTATTATCTCTGTACACTCCTCTTACTGCATTTCCACCAATGGCGACCATTACTTCTGTGTCTTTCTCAGCATTAACTCAATGTTCTGAAAGAAAAGCGACTACGGCTTCGACTTGTTTCCTGGGGTCGAACTCCAACGTCTTTCGGCTACGGATGAATTTTGCATATCATTGTGTCGGTATTCGAGCTTTGAATACCGCTCCCAAAATGGTTGTTCAATGCATGTCTTCTGTGACAGGTTTGTTTATTAGCATCTCTTCGTTGTTTGATTTCCGATGAAAACGAACTAAAACCACGGATCTTGTTGATACCGTTTACTTCTAGTGAGATCCTCTCTCTCTTTTTTTTCCCCTGAACTTATATTGAGAATTCGTTGGTTCAAATTTAGCAAGTTTTTGGTGATACTGAGTGGAACTGTGGAAGTATATGATGGCGAAATCATTTCCCTTTTTGTGTTGAGTGCGTCAGGGTCTATTTAATCTCGATTAAGTCTCGAGCATGGAAAATAGTGTCAAAATGTTGGTGGTTACTGTTATACTAATAGTTAGTCTTGCAACTCAATCGACGGCGAGAGGACCCTTGAGATTTTATTTGGTGAGTATATTTTTCCATTGTAGGAGGCTTGGATATACCTTTCGTCTCCCTTTACTGTGTTGGTCGCAGTCTGTTTATTAGTTTATTACCGTTGAATACTAGACTGATTAATGAACAATGAGCACGGTCTGTCTGCTTTTAAGTCAACTTCAGTGGCTGACCTTCGAGCCTTATTGGCCAATTTCATAGCAATTAATGGATGTTTCGTTATATGGGCACCATAAATTTTTCGTTCTCATATTGCCTTAATGTTCTCTTTTCGTAAAATTCTCTGGATCTATGCCACTTTCTTTGATCCGTAGGAATTTCAGGTATATATCCAACATAAGTTTTCTGGTTCTGTTTCTTGAATAATTGTGTGTAATTCGAATATTCAACATGACATCCGGTTCAAATAGTAGATGTTTCATAAAACTGAATTATGGTGGCTTCATTCTATTTACAAGCAGACTGAATAGACAAATGGATGCATAGTGATATCTTACGCTGATTAGAGTGATATGCTCCTACTCTTTGTGCATTTGTTTTGGCTGCGAGACATTATGTTAGTATAGGTGCTGGATGTGAACAGTCTTTACACAAAGCAAGTGGTGTGAGACCTGAGAAGTCCCACGTTAGGTTCCTTCATTTCACCTAGACCCGTGCTACCCGAAGGGAAGATATCGGACAAAACAAAAATATCTTTATTTATTGTTGATCATGAGTTGTCTACCTACTTGATCTGCAGACGTCACCCCTGTTTCTGAGACAAAGTTAAATTTCCTCAAGGCGTATAAGCGACCAATCCCTAGTATCTACAACACTGTGCTGCAGGAGTTCCTTGTCCAGCAACATTTAATGAGATATAAGAGATCATACCGCTATGACCCTGTATTTGCTCTTGGATTTGTCACTGTATATGATCAGCTCATGGAAGGATATCCTAGTGATGAGGATCGAGATGCCATCTTCAAAGCATACATTGAGGCATTGAAAGAAGATCCAACCCAATACAGGTTAGAACATTGAGGAATCTAACTTTGTGTTTTACATTTTTTGGTTCCTACTCCACACATAAACTCCAAAAGAACAAAAATTTACTCTGTATACTCGTGAATATTCTCACATCATTTAGTGCAGGATCAAATAGAGTTTGGGTGGGCACTTTGGGGCTCCCCCAAAATCACCTACAGGGCTAAAGCTGTCATTCTGAGTATCATATATGAATTGCTCCCCTGCCCACTCAAACAGATGTTAAAGTGTTTAACAACTGAATGAAGTGAAAGATAGTACAATTAAGCATCATATTTGTAAAAGGAATACGTGCGTTTGTGTGTGTGTGAAAAAATCATAATGTGCATATTTATTATTATTATTATTATGTATTTTTTTTATACACAAGTGTACTTCATTGCACCTCAAAAATATGTGCAAGGAGGAGTATCTTTTAAGCAGCAGCATTTTCTGTAAGCATCTTTGTTGTATATAGGAATGGCTGCACTGAGAATTCTTTATCTTCCGTCAGGTGATCTTATCTGTTGCCCTTTGTAGAGTAGATGCACAGAAGTTGGAAGCGTGGGCTCAGACTCAAAATCCAAATTCCCTGGTTGATTTTTTGTCAAGAGAAGGAGAAGTTGAGGGAATATTGAAGGATATTGCAGAAAGAGCAGGGGGAAATGGGGCTTTTAGCTATAGTCGTTTCTTTGCTGTAGGCCTCTTTCGTCTCCTTGAGTTGGTAAATTCAACCGAACCAACAATTTTGGAAAAGGTTAGGCTACCCGTTTCATTTAGGGTATCATGGCATATGGATTTAAATTCCATCAAACATTCATGTCATGTGTCTTGTTTCTTATGGTTTACTGATGAACCTATTAATATTGGTTTTCGTTTTCGTTCAAGTTTTCAGAAAACTACTCTTTCAAAAAGTTCAGCATATTAGGACATGTTCTGCTTAACTTGTTGGGGCCAGCTGATGCTATTGGATGGCCTTGACATCCAGATGTGTCTTCCTTCAAGCCTCTTTGGCAATTCTCACATTCTTTTTCCTTTATTTCCTTAGAAAATTGATTTCATTCTCGCGTTTCCTGAGATCAAGTGTATTACTCATTTACTCCAACTCGTGAAGAATAATATTTCATTATTTATTTCTAGAATTTTCTGGAACAAAAAGATCATAGGCACCAAAACAGCAGACAAAATGATACTAACGATATCAAGTGTAGAATAAGATTTCACTTCGCCATTGCAAATTTGCAAATTAGTTTTACAAATTCTTTTATGTGCTTCTTGAACTTGGCAACCTTGTTTGTAGGATTTATGTCCGAATGAATTTGTTTTTTTCAATCTTACAGCTTTGTGTGGCTTTAAACATTAACAAGAGAAGTGTAGATTGGGATTTGGATGTGTACCGCAATCTGCTTTCCAAGTTGGTACAGGCAAAAGAGCTGTTGAAGGAATATGTTGACAGGTATAAGTCAGATCTTTCAATCTTCTTTTTAAAGCTTTAAGCAGCATGCAATTGATATCCCACAATCACATCATCTGGATTGCTGAACGCAAATTATTGTTCCAAGTGGCATTATAATTGACATTTGCTTGTTTTCCTGAGCAAGCTTTTATTTATTTTTTATTTGATGCTTCCTTCAGGGAGAAGAAGAAAAGAGAGGAAAGGGCTAGATCACAAAAGGCTAACGCGGCAATCACAACATGATTGGAACAATATCAATTCTCTGACCTGTTGTTACGGTGGTTTGTTATGGAAGCATCTCAGAGTGAAAATATATCCTTGACTAGTTGACTTGCATTTTCTTGCTTCTGGGAGGGGGTTCTTTTCATAGCCTGGTTTTGCAGAGTGAAATTACTGTTATATAGTGGTCGGCTAAATCCTTGTTTCACCACAAGCTCAATTAATTCACCTTTTCCACTCCAACTTTATATTTACTTATTCTTGCATTCTTCTTCCGTTTACATTTTTCCTTTCCCACAGATGAATTATGTAGCTCTCAACTGAAAAGCCTCAAAGCAAGCTGGCTAATCAAATATATTCTGTCATGTATGTCACTCCGTTCCTTCTCATTATTTGGCTATATTCTTGGTCCCATTTGTCCCCCTCACCCCCCCGGGGGGTCTTTCCTAGACTACAAGAGAAGTTGAGTAAGGTGATTATTTTCTCAATTTCTAATTGGCATTCATCATGTTTGCTTACACAATGCTTTAGCTCAATTTAGTATTCAATTAAACTGGAATAAGCAATTTTAACCTCATCAAATGAGGGTTCACACTAAGAACAAGGGCTTAATTGCTGAGGACCTAACTGAGATGAGATATATCAACTTCATCTGGGATTTTAAATGTATCTGCTGCTCCAAACTTGCGATATTCCTCAGATGAAGAGTTTTCCTCGTCACTATCACCATCATCGGCAGCATCGTTGCGACGTGGGGACATCGGGTCAAGGATACTTCTGGACTTGCAGTCATGAGTGGCAAGCATGTTGACCTGACCGTGGTGAGAAATCTCAACCACAACAGTATCATCGTCCACTGGCAGAGGTTGCTTCCAAGGCTCCCCATCAATCCTCATGAATGTTTCTTCTGCCGCTCCTTTGTGAAACTCAAACCGAATTCTGCGTGCCTAATGTAATACCCACATTTTATGCATAAATAAAAGCCCAGTAAGTGATAAATTCTTTCTTAAGAAAGAATTTTGGGAACCAATTATAAGTAGCAGTTTGAGACTAAAGAATAACGAAAGCCATCTTGCTTCCTATGCTATATTTAACCACAGCAAATATACCTGGGCAAGGCGAGTTCCATGTCCTTTTGGAGCCAGCAGAACGAGGCCATGCCAGGCGTTTCTGAAACCAACAATTTCTAGTAGACCATCATCCACAAAAGGGGGAGTCAAGTCCCTCTGTATTCCATAAAAAAATGAAATATTCAGAGATCAATTAATAAAATAAATATGGCAAGAAAGCATAAGCTGCATCAGTACTTCAGTAGTACTAATGCTTAAACTCAACATATAAAGCATTGGAATTTTTACAATTTTAAAAAGGATTATCACAATCAGCGTATAAAATTTACATCACGCTGCTTGCTTGTATTTGGCGTGCCCCAAGGATTCAGTCCACCAGAAAAACTAGGCAGATTAAGGCATATAATTGACCTGACGCTGCAAGTGAAATGGAGAGAGGTTTAATAGAAATCATAGTGTATGTCATCAAAGAAGTAAACAATGGAATAAACAACTGGCCAGGAATAAATTAAATTTGAATTTGTATTGGCCCTGTATGCCTTCTTATTGACCATTAGCCTTTACAAAATATCCTCCATGCACGAGAACTGATGAGATAATAACTATCCACTGGCCAACAAGAGAAGAAATTCCAGAGCGTGCTTGGTTTGACATTAGAGATCATGGTTTTGGTAGTCTCCAACATGAAACCAAACATGCACTGAGAAGCAAATGATTGTGGATATGGGTATACATAATATTTACCTAGGAGGTATGTCCAGATCTTCCCATTTGTCACGTGTTTTCATGATTTTTACTTTTGCAAGAAGTGCTATGTTCCTGCATTAAAATATCTCTTTACAACCAATTCACAGAACTGCCAAATGCTGAAATGTTCAGTTCAGTGTGAACTGTGAAGGATGACCTATTGGTTCATTGACGTGAGTAAAGAAAGGCATAAAACTGTTCTTGTGTGCGTGTGAACTTACCTCGAAACACCTTGGACAAGAGAAGCAAAAAACCATCCTTGTTTGCTAACAAGCTTTGCATAAGTGGTCTAAAATGTAGATTGAAATTGAAACAGAACATCAATAAGAAGAAAGGTGAATGAAAAAATAAATTCACATGTTTTATACTTCCACTTAACAGTGTAAAAGCCAGACAACATTTGCCTTTTGTGCTTTGTGTGTTCATTTACTACAGTTACTGCAGATATAACAGAATACCTGATTAACCAGTTGATTTTTAAACTTTTCAGGATTCATCTTTCGTTCAGAATGAAAGGCATAAGACACTTGAGCATCCATTCCTACAATCAGCAGCCAAAGATTTTTCATCCATTATTTGAAGGTGGTACATAGAATCAATAGTAATGAGCTAAGTAATCAATTAACTTTAATTAGCAGACGAACTTCAAAAAAAAAAAAATCCATTGTGGCATGTCATGAATTTCAGATGATTTAGCAGAAGTTTTTATTTATCAAGTTAATTGGTTGACAATATGGATGTCACATTGCTATGGTCTCAACCTATCAAAGAATAGAAAACATCAAATTAAGATACTGTTATGACAGGCCAAACAAAACAAGTAACAATGCCAACCATGTAATTAAGCAACTTGAAGCACCCTGGAAAATATATTCTTACCCAGGCTGAAGTAGTTCCAAAATCCCCCACGAAAAGTGTGGTACCCTTCCTGAGTAGCAGTTAGAACCAACCATACAAGAAAGTATAGTGAGTAGGAAATACAACAGCCTAAAAAACAGAACAGAACAAATTATGAAAAAGGACTATTGCCACCTAAATATGAATTTAAAATCCTTATGTTGTTATGGCTACACAAAATGGGAAAGAGGAATAAAGTCTAAGATTGCATTTTCACAATGTAGTTATCAACAAGGCTCGCATTTATGATAGTTCAAAACAAATGTTTTCACCGTCAGAGTTAAGTTTAACCATGAAACAGAAGTAATTCAAGATTGTAGAATAGTGAATGGTATAATCGATGTCCTACCACATTAAGCTCATCAGCCTCTGATACACGATGGAATGCATGTAAAGAATGGGGTAATTCAAGAGGAGCAATGGGATCACAGGCACCCTGTTTTGGAACCTTCATCCTCATTAGAATATGCCAGCTGGTAGGTTAGAAAAACAATAAAGGATCATCAAACAATAATCTGTGGGTGGTACATGTGCAAAAATTATAAGAGATATTGGAACAAGAAGCATTCCTTCAACATCCATGTTTTATTTGGGGGAAGGGGGTGTGCTTCAAATGCTCCAGATTAATAAATAAAAAATTAAAAAAAAAACAATGAAAGAACAGGATCAAAAGCTCATTACTTGTCTATTTTCATTTCCTTGCCTTTCAATACTTGATCTAAAAATGTCTTGACAGAGCATTCATCTGTCCCTGGGTTCTTCTTTCCCTATAAATCAATGAAATGCAAGTCAAGAATAGCACTCCCGTGCGCATCAAATTGTTACTTCCCTCAACTACGATCAACTTCCATATGTGTGTGTGTGTGGTGTTCTTGATCATTCGCTTTTAATTTCTCTAACATAATAATCTTAGGTACTACTGGAAGCTTCTGCAGCTAATAGTAAAAATTTAAATGCACTTTTTAAACCGCTGACATTTCTTTCTGTGAAGAAATATAATTATTCTTAAGGAGCAACTAAACAGACAAGGAACAGGAATTAGAACTTAAAAAAGAAGCTCCTGAAATAGAAAATAATTAGTGATATCAGCATAATGTTGTAGAAGTACTATATAGTTCTATCAAAACCAGGAAGAGAGAGATTCTATTTCCTACCCAGCCAAATGCAAAAGGAAGATTATTTCCTGTGCCCAAGGGAACTGTGGCTATTGGTGGTGGATGAGATAACTTAAGATCACAAACAACCCCAAGTAACCATCCTGCTGTTCCATCACCCCCTGCAACCTATAGGCAAGTTATGCATCAGATGCAAAAGAGAGGTTATGTATGCGAGTAAAATCACTATAATTAAGACAATGCAAAGAAAATTACAGTGTCAAAACATCAATGTATATGTCAACTCACAATTAATCTCAACTTCTCCATAGTCCTTGCAGCAAGCTGATCATTCTGACTCTTGTGGTTTTCTAAGTTGGCATAGACTCTACTCAGTACCTTGTCAGGAGCCTCTTCCCCCAAATCAAAAACCTAGAGATTAAACACTACTCTCAGTCCCCTATAAATGTTAGAATACCATAATTACAATGGATGTTTCGTTTCAGAAAGGTCCTGCCTAGGTTATTAACTTGATGATTATTAAATTATACCTGCTTTTCATTAAGAAGAGTACGATATGTTTTTAACAGGTCTCCTCCAAGTTGACCGCCACTCTTGGAGTTGATGAAAACTAGCACCGGACACGTTGGAGGATCATTAGTCCCAAGCTCGTTATTATTAACCGTCGACTCTGCCACAAGTAAGTAATTTGGGATCTGAAAATTCTTCATGAAGTTGGGGTCTGTGCTACCGCAAGCCATTGTCGCATGCAGCTTCGATACGGTTCAAGTTCACTACATCAACAGATAAGATAATATAGAAAGGATTTATCACTAATAATCCAGCGGAAAGGTAACAATTTATTCCACCTCGCAAATTCAATGGCAGTCACTAGTTATGAAAAATATAAAAGTTTGTCACATCTCAGCATATGAATTACATAATATACGAAAATTACTCTGGTTTATAGGACAGCAATATCACGGAAGAATTCATCAAAAACGAAAAAAGTAGAACTTTCATGAGAGCTAGCCATTTGAAGCTCAACAATGCTCCAATCTGAATTCGTTGTACCAATATTAATTATGAAAAGAATAAAATAAACAGCCTTAGGTAACTGCTAACATCAAAGAGGGACTCCAATCCCGAATTTCCAATTTTTTTTTTATTGAACGAAGGTTATCTATTGTAGGACAAAGAGATTCATAGATGGCAATGACCTTGCAAGTTTCGAGACTAAACAACACTCGAGTTGCATATCCAGTAAAGAAATGCAGCAGGAAAGTTCAAAGACCTCCACTGTACGGGAAAACAGACAAGGAACAAGAAAATTCAAATAACGAAGTTTCCTTCCAAAGATCATTATGAGTTTATCCATTAATTAATTTCGTCAAACAGGGTATGTCAGGCGTCAAGCGATGAGATAATACCAGTACAACACGGTTGGGAAAAAGTCCTTGATGCACATTTACAAAAATGTGCCTTTTTGGCCGCCCTTAGCTAAAAAATAACGAGTGGGTACAGAATGCTTCGAATTACCAGAAAAGTCGTAATCAACATGAATACAACGCAAACCGGAATGGAAGGAGGATGGTGGCTTACCTGGAGAACTAATCGTGGGGAAGACGAAGATCGGAGTCTATAAATGTGGAGGAGGTCAATGAGATCCAGGGAGAAAAAAGGAGCTTAAGAATGAAACGAGAGAGTTGACTTGGTGAAGAGAAAACTTTCGCATGATTGGATTAAAAGGGAAAAAATAGCAGTTAATGCGAAATAAAAGATATGTTCCCGGAATCCGCGGGAGGATTGAGGAGGGAAAGAGGGAAGTAGGATCTTGGCCTCTGATTTTGGTTCCGGAATTACTGTGCTCTGCACCATTCTCACATGATCCACATGGAACGAACGACGGAGATATTCACAATCTGGCGTCGGATTTCCACTTTCCAACTAAAATGCCCTTCATCGTTACGATCCATTGCCAAAACAACATTACGATGTAGTAGGCTTGGCCATATAACAAAGTGACGGAATTGAAGAAAAAAAAACAGATCTCCCTCCTTTTTAAGTGTACGGGCGGAAAGAATTATGAACATTCAAGAATTTTGAGGCAGATATTTTTTTTTTTTTTTTAATGTGATTGGTGTGGCCGTATGGGTTTGGTAGCTTTAACTTCAATATTTTTTTTGGGAAAATATCAGTCCGATCCCAAAGTATATAAAATACAGTAAAAAAGTCTCAACCTAAAATCACATTTAAAAAACATTTCTAGAGACTTTTTTTATATTAGTTGTGAATGTAAAATTACTATGTTACCCAAGGTAGATTGAAACGTCTTCAACAATAGTAAAAGATTGACAATAGTTATTTTGACAACAAAATTTTTAAACCTGAAACCATTTTTAAACTTAAGTATTTTGATTGTCCCCAAACGCACAAAGGCATTAACAACGGTAAAAACTAGATTGACAACTGGAAATGCTATTTTGACAACAAAATTTTCAAACCTGGAGCCATTTTTAAACTTGAGTATTTTGATTGTCCCCAAATGCACAGAGGCCATTAACAACAGGGAATGCTATTTTGACAACAAAATTTTCAAACCTGGAACCATTTCGAAACTTCAGTATTTTGATCGTCCCTAAATGCACAGAGGTCATTAACAACAAGTAAAAGCTATATTGACAACATAAAATGCTATTTTGACAACAAAATTTTCAAACCTAGAGTCATTTTAAAACTTGACTATTTTGATTGTTCCCAAACGCACAGAGGCCATGAACAATAGTAAAAGCTAGATTGGCAACAGGAAATGTTATTTTAACAACAAAATTTTCAAAACTGGAGACATTTCGAAAGTTCAATATTTTGATTGTCCCCAAACGCACAGAGGACATTAACAACAGTAAAAGTTGTATTGATAACAAGAAATGCTATTTTGACAACCAAATTTTCAAACCTATAACCATTTTTAAACTTGAGTATATTGATTGTCCCCAAACTCATACAGGCCTTTAACACCAATAAAAGTTATATTGACAACAAGAAATGTTATTTTGACAACAAAATTTTGTAACCTGGATCCATTTCGAAACTTGAGTATTTTGATTATCCCCAAATGCACAGAAGGCATTAACAACAATAAAAGCTATTTTGGCAACACGAAAAGCTATTTTGACAATATCTTCAGAGAATGTTGACAGCTATATCAACCTAGGTTGAGAAGTGAATATCATATAAAAATATTAAGTTATATGAGTAAGTGACTATTTGCACCCACTCATTTAACTTAATATCATATCAAGGCAAAATATCATATATAATTTCATGTCCATGTGTATGTTGTAATTACAATAACTTCTTCACCCATCAAAATACAAAAAGGTGTTACAATAAGTCACTGATACTAAATGTATATAGAAAGAATGACTAAAAAATCAACTATCAAAAGCATGTACATCTTATTTTCAGCTAAGATTTGAATTTTTGTGTCTAACCTCATGGCATCTCCCACAATTGAGGATGTCAAGGTGGATGAGAAACAATTAGGTTATCCTGTGCTTGGTGGATGTGTGCACTTTGGTATATTCTGATTGTTAGAAACTCTGTATCTTGATGTTCTCCTGATGAATATGCACCCATGGACCTTGCATTTCAGTACTTTAGTCCTCAACTAAAAACAATAGTCCTCCTGTATGTTTGGACTGAATTCAAACCTTCTTGGCTTTCTTTGAACTGCCTTCTTTTTTATCAGTTTCCACATACTTCTTCTTGTCCTTCCTTTCTCTCTTCTTCACGGAAGTCATGTGAGCTTTCAGGGCCCGTTTGGTAGAAAGAAGATTAGGAAGGAAAGGGAATATCACAATCTTCCCATGGATTTTGGGTGTTTGGTAGACAGAAAGTCCAGTCAACATCTTCCAGTGAGTACTCATCTTCCCTTATTTGAGGGAAGATGTTTTCCATCCGAAAATGGAGGGAAAGCTGCAATCTTCCCAGAAAAGTGTTTTTTTGACAGATTTACCCCTAAACTTCAAACTTGGCGGGAAGTTCGAACTTGGCGGGAAAGTTCGAATTTAGATATTTTTTTTTCACGAGTTCGAACTTAACAAGAATATATTTTTTAAAAATATATTCTAGCAAAAAAAAATTCTTTTTTATTTTGAATTAATTTCTTTTGAGGGTAAAATAGACATTTCCTAATTTTTTACCAACTACCACCTCCTCATTTTCTTCCTACTAATCAACTCAAGTCATCTTTCCTCATCTTTCAAATCTTTCTTTCCCTCCTCTAAGTTTCTTTCCTTCCCCACCAATTCTTTATATCAAACGGGTCCTCAATATAATTGCATAGGAAGATTGAAAATAACAGTGATCTTTTTGTCCAACCTTCCAATTGGAAAAGGCAGTACTTATCAGAAGTGACATTAACTTATTAAAAAAAAAAACGAAATTATTATGTTGATTGCAGAGAAAGCAAGTGGTTAGAAATTGTCTTTTTCCCATCAGTAGCACTAATGAGACATCTATACTCAATTGTTTCACGGGGATTTCCTTAGAAGCATCCCTCTCAGTATTTTTCAGTATCCGCGTATTCTGATCGTCCAAAAATAGATCTAACCGTTCAAAGATAGATACTTCACTTTTTTTTACACCGCATGCGGTGTAAACTCCCTAATCGTTAGATCCATTTTTGGACGGCTCAGATAAAGCCGCTGAGGGAAGAGGAGGGAACCTTACGAGATTATCTGCTTCCATTGTTTCACCAGCAGAAGCCAATTTATTCCATTGTACTTTAGACTTTAAGGAGGCTAAACCACAACAAACAGCAAAACAAAAATAAATTCTCAGACAGATAAACTTAAAATATCACTCCATTAAGAAGACAACAATGATACATACATCGTTTAAGGGTGACCCAAACCGATCCCTTCGCAGTGCTTCGCTCGAACATGCTCGTCAGCTCATTAAGGAACGGATCTAGTTGAAGAACAACCTAGCAAATTCGGTAAAGTAGAAAACGCTGAGGTAAATATGTTTACAACATTCTGAATATTTCTCTATGTTAAGTTCAGACCATTGGACTACACAATTAAAAAGAATAAAAACAAATAAAAAGTGAAGAACATAAGAATAACGAGAAGATTTTTCTTAAAGAATCCTGATCTGAAAACAAAAAAGCAATTACCGAACATAATTCCAAAACTCACAAACAAACTAGAATTCAGAATCAATCAATTTAAAAGAATAACGGATGAATTGTTCCAAAGCTAATAAATTTTAACAGGAGAAAATTGGGAATATGCAATTCGCAGCAAGTTACTGAACCGAATATGAAAAAATAGAAAGATCAAATTCAGAGAAGATCGATGAAGAGAAGAGACAGAACAGTTACCATAGCTGAAAGTCACAGAGCTATCGGAAAAGCTGTCGCCGGTAAGATCGAACTATAGAGCCGAGAAAGTTCAGAGAGGTTCGACCATGAAGGCTGGTTTTTTGGGACAATTTAGTTATTTCATATTGATAACTAATCACTAAAAAGTGCCTAAGGACTTCTTTATTTCTTTATTTGTGATTTTGGGTTGAGACTTTTTTATTATTTTTCATGTGTCTTGGGATCTGACTGATATTTTTCCTTTTTTTTTTCACTTTCTCACATGAATATGAATATATAAGAAAAGTTTTATCTTGCTAAACATATAAAACTACTTTTTAATTTTGTTCAATTACTAGTAACCCGTAATTAAATACTTATAAAGGGTGTGCTTGAAAAAAATACTCGAACTTAAGATGTGGTACGTGTGTAATGAGTCAGAAAACATTCAACTGAGACTAAAGTGGGTTGGAGTCATTCCTGCCACTTATCTTTCTCTTACGTACTTTACATGTTTAGTATATATTTTTGGAATTAGTACTTGGGGATCATGCATCCTGGCATTATTTGGAGACTCAGGCGCGACGGACCAACTAGTTATTCAGAATATGGCATGCAAAACAAGGCGCACTTATATGAATTCAGTGTCATAAATCAGAATTTCTTCCAACCATCTACTTCAATCTCATACTTGCATTTCTTGGTCTTTTTTTTTTTTTGCCAGTTTTTATGAAATAAAATCAGAATGTTCATACAGATCAAAGGCCGCCCAAAAAGCCAACATAAGATGAAGGGAATAACAAAGAAAATGGAGGCGCATGCGACTCAAACTTCCTGGACGTTACAGTTACATTATCCACCGTGATTTAAACAAGTGAAAGAATCATTTGCAACTCAAACTTCCTCGCCGACTCGCCGTAGGGACGGGGGCTTCAAGCCCAGTCTTCCCATCCATGCGCATCCTAGCTCATAGAATTAAGCTGCATGGGCAAGACGTCCCGATAATCATTTGTGAATTATATAAAGTTATTAAATATGGATCAGCTACTAAATCGGTTTGGATGGTGGGTCAAAGGTTAGTGGATTAGATTGGAGTCAAATCGGAGCTAATCTGGGACTAGACTATTGAAAAAGTGAACTTAAACAATAATATTTTTGGGAATTCATAATTTTTTTATGATCAAATGATAATATATTTTTTAGTGATTCTTTTTACATTAGAAAGTAAACACCTCAAGCTTTGCATATGGTCTTAATTTATAATTTTTGAAAATATGTAAAATTATATAGGCTAAAGTATATTTTTAGTCCTTTAAGTTTTACATAAGGCATACTTTTGGTCCCTTAACTTTATAAAGTATACTTTTGGTCATAAAATTCTAACACCGTTAATGTTGCTAACGGAAAATGTTGACGCATGAACTCAAGTGATGACTAATAGTATTTAATTACACAAATTTTATATATTCTTTAATTTATCCATATTTTAAATTTAAGCTTAATAACATTTAATTAAATAATCATAACTTATATTTACACCGTTATCACTTGAATTTGCATTTTCCGTTAGCAAAATTAACGGTGTTAGAATTATAGGACTAAAAGTATACTTTATAAAGTTAAGGGACCAAAAGTATACCTCATGTAAACTTAAAGGACTAAAAGTATACTTTAGCCAATTATATATGAATTTTTAAAATAATGAAATTTTAAATAAATATTAAATTGGTTAAACTGGTCGGATCGGTTCAATGGTTTCGTGGCTGGTCCATATGATTTTAATAACATGGTCTTTATGTGGGATCTGGCTCCCATCCTCTTCCTCTCCCATCCTCTTTCTTATTTAAGCCATTGGATGAAAAGTTAAACAGTGCAGATTTTTTTTTTTAATTTACGGTACGGAATCGCGCGCGGTTTTTGAGCGAATTATTAGGCAAAATAGGGAAGTGAACGGTCCATTGCAGTGGATTCTTGCTTCACTTGTGAATACTAGTTAGCAGATAGAAATGTAACGGCATAACGCAACTTTTTCCTATTTTTTTTCTTAAATAGTAGGAGGGTTTAATTTCACTCTTTAACTTTTTTTTTTTTTGATATAAAAGATGGCTAGACGCCTACATTACAAAAAGAAAATTACACATAAGAGGAATTTAATCCTAAACACTCTTGGTCAATCCAAGCTCGCAAATGCACAGGACATCCAGCTAAGATTGCAGAATTAGAGATGCCCCATTTTGCCAGGGCATCTGCAATTCTATTACAATCACGAGGGATGACTCTGACATCAACTTGCCAATCCCAACCAAGAATATCTCTAGCTTTCACAATCAAGCTACTGCCGGTACTACAAGAGTTATCTAAAATCAGATTAACAACCTCATCTGAATCAGATTCCAAGATGATCTTCTTTAGGCCCATATCCCAAGCCATCACTCTTTAACTTCCATCCACATTGTGAATCACATTCTTGTTTCCGAACTAGGCTTGGATATAACTTAAAACTCTAGTCATTTTTATAAGCTCAATTTATCTAATTTTTATATATAAATGAAAGTTAGTTAACTCATTAAATATATTAAAAATTGACAACTTTTCCAAATTTCACTGCCGTTTATAAATGTGAATAGAAATATTTTATTGCCTTTTTCTTTTCTTTAATTTCAAACTTCGCAAAATTGTAACAATAAAATTATTAATTACACTGTAGGTGGATTTATAATAAAGACCATTTCCTTTAAATTGGATTTATAAAAAAGAACATAGTAGTACATACTTCTTTGATTTTTAATATAAGATATATCTAACAAATCTGATCAAATTAAAAAAAATTTATGTAAATTAGTTAATTATAATAAATATGATATTTTTTTTCCTAAAATAATTTAATTGACTTTTCTAGTTCCTTCTCATATATGAGGGAATATTAATAAGAATAATTTATAAAAAAATTGATAAATATAAGAATAAGGTCTAGTTCCACCCTACACCCTCTACCAAGACGGCTACTCCCTCCCCTTCACCGTCGCCGAGTCCTCCACCGATTTCTCTCCTCTCGCATCTGACTCTCCTGTGGACGTCATAGAGCTGCACCATCTCGTTCCAGTATTGCCTGCGCCACGCACCTTAGACAACGGCACCCGTTTGATTCCTCTCATGATGACCATTCAGGTCACGATCTTTCCCAACTCTTGGTTGGCCATCGGCGTCACTTTCACCCACGTCACCGGGGACGGCGGAGCGTTTCACCATTTTAAGAAGTTTTGGGCCTCTGTTAGCAGGGGCCAGAGGGGATTTGGGTAACTTCCGAGCTCTCTCTCTCTCTCTCTGCCGTCCCATAGAAGGGACATGATTGAAGATCCTAATGGTCTTAACCTCGTCTACTTAATTGAAGGAACTGATGACCAAGATGGAATCGAAATCAATGGAGTTCGGAGGCCTTGTTAGCGATGTTTCCTCCGACAAGGTTTAGGCCACATTTGTGCTGAATCGGGACCAGATTGAGAAGCTAAAGAAATGGGTTTCCATCAGATGCAGGGGCAACGACATGGGGACTCCTCATATATCAACCTTTGTGCTGACATACAAGTTCTTTGATGTGGGTCTGTATGATCAAATGAGAAGAATCCCAAGATAGTAATGTTGAGAGCAGTCTTGATAAACCATGCAACTTTCAGTGTAAAATTGTGCGTCCGGAAAACTTTAATGTCAAAAATAATGTCCCTTAACTCTAATATAAAAATAACTTCAAAATCTAAACAAATTAAAGTGCGAGGAATTGAGTCTTCCTAAGGAGTTCACCGATCGAATCCAACACGCATCATCATAACCTCAGTGTTACAAGTTAACAAAACATTAAAAAAACAAAAACAAAAGAGTAATCAAAGTTAATGGATAATAGATTAATAGTGATGCCCTTGCTGCTGCTCCACTCCTGTCTCATTTGATTGGATTGCTATGAGATCAATAATTGAGTTTTGGCTCTGTCAAACAGTAAAGTTGGATGCTTTTCCTAGTTGTCACCCACCACCTTCTTATATTTTTATATTTGTTTAAGTTTTATATACTGACCCTAGCTAGATCAAGTTACATCAGTAATCAAACTTTTATCCTGTTTTTCCTGCAAATCAAAACAAAAATGAAATATACGAAAATTACAGTCAAACAGGTACATGATATTAAATAATTTTATCAATCACTAAATTAAACTAAAATATACTTATTTGCTCATATAAAATATACTTATCAAATATCATTTTAATTCTTGATATTATCAGCATAACAAAAGAATAAAATTTAATTCATCCATTTAGTATATATATATATATATATATTTTTTTTGTTTTTATAGAAGAAAGTTTTGGAGGGGTTCGACATCAGTCCCCCACCAAAGCCAGGGCACGGCCCCGGGCTCTATGAGCACTTACTGGGGACTTACGAGATCGCCTACCAAAGAAGTCTCAGCGACGGCAGAGGGGATCGAACCCACGACCCAAGGGCCTAGTCCTGGACCCCTTACCATCTATGCCAACTCACATTGGCATCCATTTAGTATTTTTTTTTTGATAAAATAATTTTAGGAAAGGGGTCGGGCTCACCCACAATCCAAGGGCAGGGCGCTTGGAGCCCATCCATGAGGCATACCTGATGCAGAGTACACATGTCTTCACCTCTACCAGTGTTTCCACTGCTTCCTAGACTCCTATGATGCCTCCCCCATCCATTTAGTATATTGATTGATCAGCTTAATCCATATGTGCGTTGTGCTGGGCTTAGAGATATTTGAATTTGTTTTTGGGCCAAATTCATTGTTCGGGTAGATAAGAATTTATAGATTTGGATTTGATATCCAATTAATTTTTATTATAAGAATTCTTTAAAGTTTAAATAATCACATTTCAACATAGTTTTTTTTTTGTATGTTATCATTCGGTATCGGGTTCATAATTCGTGATTGCCCCTCTCAACATAAGTGTCTCATCTGGGATTTGAACTCAAGACCTAAAGAGATCCAACGATGTCTTATACGCAACTAGACCAACTCTATATTGTTTACTCCCTCTGCTCTTTATTATAAGGCATCAACTTACAAGTTTATTTGATCCTTTTTATAAGGCACTAGCTTGTTCCCAAGAAGCATTAATTATGTTTTTCCATGTATGCACATAATCAATAAGGGTAATAGGTGAGAGTAATAATTAATATGATATTAGAATTTAGTGTAATTAGTAGGGGTAATATTGGAAATTACTTAAATTCTAGGACAATTTTATTGACTTTAACTGTTTTTATTGGTTTTAAGAAAAGTTAGTTGGTGCCTTATAATAAGGACCAGAGGGAGTAACATAGTTATTTTAAATCCAAATAAACTATCATTAATTTTATTGCTCAACCTTTTGTTTAGCATTTAAATTTTTTTATGCCACCCAATCAATGAATTTTACATGAAGAATTCTAAATCTAAAATTTAAATCTAATTAAACCCTTCTTTCCAAACGTGTTTCAAGAATTTCAAGTTTACATGATACTGCAGGAGTTATACAAGTGCATGGAAAATAAACTCAATCTTTTAGTGGATTAGGTTGGACTACTTCCCCGAACATGCTCATCAATGTTGCAATGAAATTAGACAAACAAATGAAAAAAAAAAACATACAATTAAGCTTTTGTAACTAATTAATTAGCCAAAGCCGCCTTTTAATATTCAAAGGTTGTTGGAGTTTTGGACACCTCACAACATTCACACAC
This sequence comes from Acacia pycnantha, assembly GCA_025563575.1. Classification (NCBI taxonomy): domain Eukaryota; kingdom Viridiplantae; phylum Streptophyta; class Magnoliopsida; order Fabales; family Fabaceae; genus Acacia; species Acacia pycnantha. The sequence continues at coordinate 491,567 of JAMWYP010000332.1, read as the reverse complement.
AACTAAAAAAGTACAGAACTTATTATGGTAGCTAGTCAGCTCCAGCCTCCAGGAATGATCATGTTCATAGCTCATCACCGTTTAAGTTTTGAGGCAAGTCATTTGCCTCAAGCCTTCATTATCTGCCACTTAAGAGCTAACGTGTACACTTTCATGTAATGATTAGTATTTTGTTTAGAGAAAGCGTTTAAAAAAAATATATAAATGGCGATACGCTGACGCACTCCAGAAATCCAGGGTTGATTCACAACTATAAGATATGTAGCTACAGATGGAAGATATATTTCCATTTAATTCAGACACGAAACGCAAAGGAAAGGCATGCATATATATTACTCTTTTTAAAAGTACAGGCATTTTTATATATAGCCTGCAGAATCACAGCTACTACGTACATGTTCTCGAATCACTGATTCTCTATACACCAAACAAAGAGTAAAATATTTGTGGCCGTATATATTGTATATACTCCATTATTATTGCGGGCTAACCAAGTTTTTTAATTTTTAAATGTAGTATCTTATAGACGTACGCTTCTGTGTTTTGCAGATAATAGGGCTAGAAAATGTATAGTGAAACCTTAAGACCTTACAATGAACAGTAGGAAATACTGAGGAAAGCATTTTTCCAGCAAGCTACACAACTTTACAAGCTAACTAAAAGTATTTCTTATTAATTCGGGGGAAAATGCAGCAGACTGAAAAAAAAAAACATTTTTTACGTACGTGAAAGTGTTTGACCAAATCCTACGATGTTAGATGAAGGGTTGATGAGTTGTGGCACCTGATTTTCAATGACCCTTGAATAATTTGGCCACGAATGCTACAGCAGATGAACCCAGCTTTGCTTGATGCAGACGACATTTCTGGGGACAGATTATTAGGGCATCGTTGACCTTACTCCTGGAACAACAAACGACACCTGTCCATCTTGCTCCTTCCTACTTTAGAAAGTCCCTACCTACAAAAGTTAGCCGCTTGCATGCAGACACGTCTTCAGTATGTTGACACCTCATCATCCATCTCTTTTCTGTGAACCATGTTTTTAAAAATTATGTAAACACGAAAGTATATATGTTTGAATAATTAACAGTGCCTATACCCCGCTTTCCTTTTTTTCAAACAAAAGATAATTAAATACTTAAAGAGTACGTAAGACTGAGTTTAATAATATATTACTCCCTCCATCCTTAATTATAGGAGCAATTTAACCGATTTTGGGAGAATTAAGGAGAGGAGTTAAATTAGTTAATTTTACTCATTTTCCTAAAATGTCCTTATATAAATTTAAAATGACACAAGTTGCCCTAATTATAAGTGTTTCTAATTTGCCTTACGTTAAATATCCATGACATATTAGTTTATATATGTATATTAGTTGTTTTTTATATAGCCATGTGTATACATATATGTGTGTATATATATGTGTATACATATAGATCTATCTACATACATAAAGGCACACACTCATATATCTACACACACATACATACACACACACACACACACACACACACACACACATATATATATGTTTATATATGTGTGTGTGTGTTCACACATATATATCTACACATATATATATTGACACACATAAACACAAATCTACATATATATATGTAAACATACATATATATAATGCTCCTAATAATAAGTATAAATAGGGGTATTATAGGAAAAAATTAACAAAATTTAAAACTTGCTCTTATAATTAGGACCAAAACCAACTCCAAAATTTGCTCCTATAATTAGGGACGGAGGGAGTAATTGAATTTCAAAAATGATTTATATAGTTAACGCTCTACAAAACATAACATAATACTCTTTTGGTCCTTAATATAAGAAATATTTGAAGAGTTGATCTTGATTATAAATATAAAATAAAGTTTTCATATTTGACATTCTTTTATTAATTTATCCCTATTGATGTTCCCTCAAGGAGAATAGAGAATGAGGAAATTAAAGAAAGTGATTTTAGAAAATATATGTCATATTAACTAACTCAACCAATTTTCTTAATCTAATCAAATAAGATAAATATATTTTATATTAAAAATTGGGAGTACTATATATAATAAACATCATGATTTTTTCTCCTCAACAACATGCAATATAATTAGATTTTCTCCTCAGTAAAGCATGGAGTGTTTGAAAACTCAAAATTTCATAAACGGCGTGCACTACAAATCTCTGAATGTATTGTCGAATGTCAAACACATATATGATCTCAGCTCTTCGTTGGTGGCAGCAAAATTCAAAACGAGAGCCAGAAGCCGGGAGGAAAGGATAAAAAGAAAACCCAAAAATGAAAGTAACTAAATAATGAACCGGACAGCTAATGCCTTAACTAAATTAGGCATTTCTAAGTCTACTATACTTAGCGATTGTCCTGTACACCTAAGAATATGGGTTGATCAAGAGTGCTAGGATTAATTTCCCCTTTTGTGTAATGTTTGTATTATCCTTAAAAAAAAAAAAACCGTGATCTTATTTTCTCTGGTAGTTGATAAAGGGGAACTGTCAAGTGTCAGCCTTTACCGCCAATCATCCTCATCTAAAATCAAGGTCAAATCAGATGCTTTTGTCAACATTTTATCTCTGTGATCCCATTGTATGTAGGTTTTACAAATAAAAAAGTCAGCTCCGTCTTAACTCTTAACACATGGTCTTCTAATCTCACCTGCCTTCGCATCCCTATAATATAATTGCACTAATCAATCAATCGTAAATGCATCTATTATCTACACGTGATTATATTAATAAGATGCAGGGTATACGTTGTTCATATGCATGCACCGTATATTAATCACTTATGTATGTACATTTTGCACACGCTATATATTATGCCAATCCTAGTCATATACGGTATTACCAGGGGTTGAGAAAGACATGTGGTGTAAGGCCGGCACCAAATCCTTGACTTTAAATATGTAAGCCCTACTTTCGTGGACCTCCGCTATAAAAACTGAGCTAGTTTTGCCATCATCAGAAGCAACAAAGTTTCGCTTTCGAATTTCAGAACCACCCTACAAGTTCCGTCTTTGGTAAGAAACCACTTGCCAATTTCAGCTATCCTTCTGGAAATTATCCACTTCGATTCTCTCTGCTTCAATTATGGGAAGAGCACCTTGCTGCGACAAAAACGGACTCAAGAAGGGTCCATGGACCCCCGAGGAAGATCTAAAGCTCATCAACTACATTCAGATTCATGGACCCGGAAATTGGCGGACTCTCCCCAAGAATGCTGGTACCATTATATTTCTTCTCTTCTCTTTCTTTTTTACTTCTTCACGCATAGATCATTGGTTTTCTCACTGACTAACACTTTGTTTAATCTGACATAAAGGTCTGCAAAGATGTGGCAAGAGTTGCCGCCTTCGATGGACAAATTACCTGAGACCCGATATCAAGAGAGGGAGATTCTCCTTTGAGGAAGAAGAGACCATCATTCAGTTGCACAGCATCATGGGAAACAAGTACGTCTCTCTCTATATATAATACTAACTTTCTTTCATCTCCGTAACAAGTTTCAATGTAGGGCCCAAATAATTAACCTAGCTACTTGGTTTGTCTACGTTCAGATGGTCGGCCATAGCAGCAAGATTACCAGGAAGAACAGATAATGAAATAAAGAACTACTGGAACACCCACATTAGAAAGAGACTGCTTCGAACGGGAATTGACCCAGTTACTCATGCCCCACGCCTCGACCTTCTAGAGATATCCTCCATTCTAAGGTCAGTGTTGACCAACAACCAATCGCTTCTGAATCTGCAAAGTTTATTAAGGGCTCAAGCTTTGATGAACCCTCAACTGTTGAAGCTGGCCACCAATCTGCTAGCGCTTAAGAACCAGAACCCTGATTTGGTTTCACAGAATATACAACAAATCCTTCAGGCTGCCGGGAATCATCAAGTAGACAGCCAAGCCTCCCCTTTCAGTCAGCCGCCAACTCAGACTACCAATATGCATGAAGGTCTCTCAGGCAATATCACAAACATGAGCTGTTCATCAAGTTCGCAACAGAGTTCATCACTTGCTTCATATTTGTGCGAGGATCTCGTGAATCCGCAACAAAACCAAGTTGATTTGCAAGGAATAAACCCTTCATTCGGGCAGTGTCTAATGAGCAATGAAAATGTGCAGAGCATGGGGTATGAGTCAGTTCTGTCGACGCCTTTGTCGAGCCCGACGCCGTTGAATTCGTCGTCCACGTATGTGAGTAGCAGCGCGGAGGAGCAAAGGGATACCCATTGCAGCGACTTCTTCAAGTTCGAAATTCCCGAGAGTCTCGACATCAGTGACTTCTTGTAAATTAGTGTATTTTTTCAGTCCGCGACGTTTTTTCTTTTTCTTTTTCTTGTTTCTCGAATTTCTTCGTTTGTCAGACTTCCATGTGCATTGTTTGGGTTGTTTCAGCTCTGTGGTCAAAAATTTAGCCCTGCCCGCTATCCTTCAGTTCGCGTTATTTCGTTTTAGACGAATATTTCAACAGGCTACAATTATTAATTAGCTGTGAAGGCAAATGGAGGAAATTTCAAATTAAAATATTTAGATTTATGAAGAGTGCAGGAGACATTTTGGTTTCTTTCTTTCTTTCTTTTTTTTGGTCAACAGCAGGAGACATTGGTTTCACATGTATCTTGATATATATTTAATAAGTGCGCATATGCATAAGATTTAAATATTTATAATTTATTGAATTGTTGAATATATTAATAGTGCATAGCCATCTTCTTCATGCATGGTTATATTATACTGTTTGTAAATCATGAATAATATATTTTTATAATTTACAAGTCTTGTAAATTGTCCACTTATGCTATGTGCCTTTTTTTTCTCTATTATTGTCTTTATCTACTCTCTTTACACATTTTTTCCTATTTCAATTTAAACTGTAATATTTTTACTGAAGATTTTATTCAAATGAAGTTATCTTTAGTAAAAAAAGAAAAAAGAAATGTATCAAGTTAGTTTTCATGCATCATTGTCCACTTCTATCCCATGTCTAACAAGTATTTTTTATGAATAAAATTCAATATATGGAGCAAAAATAATGTAATTATCATAATATGATGTCGTTATTTAAATAAAATAGGCTATTTTAGAATTGAAGGTTTTTAAAACTTGAGATAATGTGTAATCATGAAATAAGACATATGTTAATAATTTGACAAAGGGTTAAATATCATGAAATTCAATTCAAACGTTTCAAGTAAAAAAAAGAAGATCAAACGTTAGTTGGCTGTGTGGTTTAGATGGAGATGAGTTATCATGGACCATTTCCTTCTTATCCAATAAACAATCAATAACAAGATTTTGATAGAATTATTTGGAAGATTAATATATATGTCCAATCCTGTATTTCCATATGTGGTTTCAGGAACATTCTTCGTCCTTTTTTTTTTTAAAACAAATTTATGGTGCTTAGAGCTAGAATGGATTACTTGAATTTGGATCAACACTACCAAAGTGAAGATTAATCGGACGGCTTTTGGGATGCCCTAAGTTTTTTAATAGCTCATTATAGAAATGAAGTGAGCTTCAAGGATTTGACGTGATACCAAACAAATAATAAGCATGCAAGGGAACGAAGGCGCAAGTGAAATCATGAGGGGCTGCCCCTTATTTCTAAAAGCCAAGTAGCCATCGTAATGTCATCATTACTCTGTAAAGGCAGTCTTAATAACTCATGATCATGGCCACGTGGTTGGATTGAAAGTTTTCAATATGGCTATTCTCTTCGCCCCCTTCTCCAATGCTCTGTATTTTTTAGTGCAAATTAGGCTCCTCAATTTTTAAGGAACGGTGAGTCCAATCAATTTGTTTTGAGCCTAGGCTTTGTAATATTCTATAATAGTATGTTTCTTTTTAAATATTAATGCTATTTGTTTCTTAAAAATGGCATTCAGTTCAGCCTCTTGTAACAAGCAACGGGGTGAGGGAAACTTAATTGTAAATGAGTCCAATTAAGAACTACATGTGAAGTGAAAGGATAGATGGTGTTTAATTTGTCCATATTTAATTTAAGGCTGTTTAAAATAATATCATATTGGGAGAAAATAATTAAGGGTGAAAGTATAAATAAGAAGTTGGGCCTGTGTGAATGGCTTGAATCACCAGCAAGCATGAATAGGAAAGTGGAATGCACATTAGGTGCCTATAGTTAATTTCGTAAGTCCCCAGTAAGTACTCATAGAGCCCGGGGCCGTGCCCTGGCCTTGGTGGGGGACTGATGTCAAACCCCTCCAAAACTTTTCTTTGATCAAAAAAAAAAAAAAAAGGAGATACTCTCGTTGTCCATTTTCTGTTCATCCCTCCCCATCCTTCATCCTGACCGTCAAAATCTTGATCCAAGGGACCAGAATGATTTTTGACAAAACCGCGCGCGGTTTTTTCAAAAACAAATCTGGCCCATTGGATCAAGATTTTGATGGTCAGGATGAATGATGGAGAGGGATGGGCAGAAAATGGAAGGGGAGAGAAATCAGACCCTTAGTTATGTGCCCAATTATGTGCTCATACCTCTATTAGAGGTATGAGCATATTTTTTTTTATTTTTTAATATATTGTATTTATTTAGATTTAAATTATATGCTGCTTTTTGGAAATTTTTTTGCACCCAATATTTCAAAATTAATTACTTTCCATGATACTGGTATTACATATAAATGCAGAATTGGAAGCTAATTAATTTGAGATACCAGGTACAAAAAAAAATTACACAAAGCAGCATATAATTTAAATATAAATAAATACAACATATAAAAAAATATGCTCATACCTAATTGAGGTATGAACAAATTGGGCAGATAACTAGGCACCTAATATGCACCCAGGAAAGTGGGGATAAACTTGGCAAACCTCTGTGCATAACCTGTCTACCTGAAAAAGTCACCTATTATGCTTAATCTTGTTTATTTATATGTAATTGTTCATTGCATATTTCATGCTAATCTCGGTGTTAAAGTATATCAATCCGGAATCTCGGTGATAAAGTAAATAACCCGGAATCTCGGTGTTAAAGTATATCAATCCGGAATCTCGGTGATAAAGTATATCAATTCAGAATCTCGGTGATAAAGTAAATAACCCTAATCTCGGTATTAAAGTATATCAATCCCAAATCTCAGTATTAAAGTATATCAATCCGAACTCTGTGATAAAGTATAATAACCCGGAATCTCGGTGTTAAAGTATATCAATCTGTAATCTCAGATTAAAGTATATCAATCCGGAATCTCGGTGACAAAGTAAATAATCCGTAATCTTGGTATTAAAGTATATAAACCCGGAATCTCGTGTCAAAGACGCACTAATCCCAACAATGACGAACACCTTGTCCGATTTGGAAAGTAGCACATCCTCGGGCACCGAAACCCGAACTACCAGCCGGGGCAACAAAGTGGACAACGATTTGTTGGATGGAAGAGCGTGCTATCAATAACCGACATTAAGGCAAACCGAAAGTTTAATGCAAGCTCGGAAAAGTATCCGAAATGAGCACGTTAAACGATTTGCACAACAGTAAGTATTTTCCATTTATTGTGATTTGCTTACATGTTATTAAATGCAGGAATATAAACCAGAAAATTAGCTCCTGAAAATTGCTATGAAAGCAAAGTCGGATTCAGGGGATCTCTGAAAGCGATCGGTTAATCTCGGCAGCTCGTAGACCTCGAACTACCGAGCTTGGGGCAACTGTTATGGAATAAATATTAGGCCCATATATGACCCAACAAGGAGCATATTGCATATCAAGATCTCGCCTCACATAAAGGAAGATCCAATCATATCAATCATATTAATGAGGCCGATACGATTACCTACCTCACGCCCATTCCTTCCCACCGACTTCCTCCCGCTTTTTTCATTTCAATTAAATAAAATATGGTGGGTTCTCCTTTTGTGCTCCAATCTTTATTTTTCATTTCACTGTCATGTTCTCCACTCTCGATCTCTCTGTACAAATACAAAGCTCACTCTGTTTGTTACCAGGTCCAGTAGCTTTTTAACACTAGAAGACATATGACATATTCATAATTAACTTAAGTGGAATGTGACATGTCTGATATCTCCTCCTTCTCTAACGTGGATGGAGAATATCCCCTCAGCAGAACAAAGAGAGCCAAAACTTTAATCCTTTTTACTACCTTTTACCAAACCCAATCTCTTCCCCTTTTTTCAGTTCAAACCTTCATGCCTGGCCAGCGGAATCTTTCTGTGGTTTTGAATCTTCGCCTGTCTTTTTAGCCTTTCTTGCCCATAATTCCCAGTAAACATAAAGTCCTCTTTCTCCCTCACACTACCTTTCCCTTTCCTTGCTTTTCTCCATTGATCACCACACAATCCCAGAGCCTCATCCATCATCATCAGTATATTCATCATCTTTATGTTTTTAGAAAACAAAATAATGCAATCATTTACGTCCATTCTCGCCTTCCTCATTTGCCTCCTCTCAATATTAACCGTTTCCCTGGCTGGTCTTCTCTCCCAACCGGTGTACACTATCCCGGCAGCGCCCGTACAAAACCCGAGCCAAAGTTGCCGGCTGGAGCTCTCTAAGGAGTTATTCGGCGGCGTCGGCCTCGCTTGCGGCAAGGACCTCGACCGTAGCCGGTGCTGCCCGGTGTTGGCGGCCTGGCTCTTCGCCGCCCACGCTCGATCAGCTCTGGAGGTTTCGTCTCCGGCTGCGGCGGCTAGTGGTGATCTTCCGATGATGCCGGACGACTCGCAGAAGTGTGTGAACTCGCTCCATGACGCGCTTCAAAGTCACAACATTCGGATTCCGGCGCCCAACGCCAGCTGTGACGCTGTACTCTGCTTTTGTGGAATCAGGCTCCACCAGATCGCCTCCTTGACCTGCCCTGCCGCCTTCAATGTCTCTGCTTCTCACAATGTGACTCCAACTTCCGCCGTGATAGACTTGGAGAAGAACTGTCGCAATTCTTCTTACGATGGCTGCACCAAATGCCTCGCTGCTCTCCACAAGGTATAATTATAAATTTCAACCATGTTTAATTAATCAACCGCTTACAAACGAAAATCACTAGGTCTGAATTTGCATATGGGATGGAAGACAAATATGGAAATGGAATACCTTGTTGGTCTGAGGCAATCCTATTGTCTTGCCTTTTTTTTTTCTTTTCTTTTTTGGTTGACCTTCGAAAGTGACATTCCCATGTGCAACTCTCATTTGTTTTGTTCAAACTTCAAACTTTGCCTGTGGCTGCCTCTCGATTTATTTTTTATTTTTTGAAAAAAGTGGTAAAGACTAAAGACAGAAATAATGATGGGTGACAGGTGAAAGGATACAAGAAGGAGAGTGAGAGGGGAAGAAGCAAGATGTTGAACAGGGATTGCCAGCTGATGGGGCTGACATGGCTGCTGGCGAGGAACAAAACGGCGTACATTCCGACCGTTTCGGCGGTGTTGAGAGCCATCATGTACAGCGCCCACCCACGGCAGTCCAAGTGTAGCCCTGATCAGGACAACATGCCCCTGGCCGTTGATTCCCTTCAGTTGGACAAGGCCCACACCTCATCTTCGCCCATTACTTTTTGGATTCCCTTTATCATTCTCATCTCTCTCGTTGCATAGCCTCCTCTTCTCCTCTTATTGCCTTGCTTTGTTACTATGCAGTATATTGATTGACTTTTGCCTTGTTTTTTCTCCCATTATACTTAACAACTGGTAAGTTAATTTTTTTTTTTTTGATAAATAAAATTAGCTTTACTCCCGAAGGCATATAAGACTGAGAGTACACATGCCTCCACCTTAGCCTGCATTTCCACAAGTTCACATCATCACCTAAGATGCCTCCTCCATGACTTGACTAACTACAGGATCGAACCCCCTCCCTTTGGTGAGAGTGTCCGACCCCTTTACCAGTTGAACTCAAGGACAAGGGATTGGTAAATCAATTATTATTTTTATTTTTTTTGCTATAAAAGAAGACATAAAGTCTACATTACACAAACCAAATTACATCATAGGGGAAATTAATCCCAAACTCTCCTGATTAACCCAACTCCTCAAACTCAATGGGCATTCATCCAGAATATCAGAAGTGGAAATGCCCCTTTTAGCTAAGGCATCGGCAATTCTATTGGCACCTTTAGGTATAGATCTAACATCCACCTGCCAAGGTAATAACAAGAACTCTCTAGCTTTGACAATTAAATTACTACAAGTAATACAAGCATCGTCTAAAAGCGAATTAACCACAAAGTCCAAATCAGATTCCAATATAGGGTAAATGGGGATAGTGCTGATGACAGATTTAGCAAGAGTAATCCTCCCCGCCATAGAGAGATTATTAGCTTTCCAAGCACTCAGTTTAGCTTTAACTCTATCTATGACATACTGGAACTTTTCTCTTGGTCTTCTATTCCGAGAAAGAGGAAAGCCAAGATATCTTCCTATCTCGCAAGAAATATGCATGAGGGTTATTTCTTTAATCCGAAGTTTAGTATGCAAAGGCACTTTAGGAGAGAAAAATAAGGAGGATTTACCAAGGTTAACCTTACCTCCTGATGCTCTCATGAAATCCCTGACACAATCCATCATACAATTAGTTTGGGCTTCAGATGCAACACCAAACAGCAGAAGATCGTCCGCAAACATCAAATGGGACACACTAGGACCATCTTTAGTAACATAAATCGGTTTCCATTTACCATCCTCAACAGTATCCCATATCAAGTGCGATAAGGTAAATCAATTATTTAACTTAATAGTCGCATGTTAATTCCAGCATGTAGGATCCATGAATAAAGGCCCACTTGTAGCTTGACAAAGCCCAGTCCAATTACAGAATGCACCACATCTGCAAAATCAGCTACGACCATATTTATATAAAAAAAAAAAAAAAAGCTACGACCATATGACGTGGTGCTTTCCGCTTTTCTTTTATTTGTTAGAGTATACCCACCTGATTATGTAAATGTAATCCCCGACTAACCTGAACCTTCAATGTCTTTTATTAGATTTGAGAGGAATCTTTTCCTTCATCTCTCCACCTAAACTTGAAACCCTTCAAGTTCAGTGTATTGAGAGTCTACTACTAATCAAGGATTACCCTCCACTACTCCTCTGCTTCATTTCTTATTGCTTCTATGGTGCCCCCAAACAATTGAAGTTGACTTTTGCTTTCATGAGTTGGTATACAATTATTTTGTTCCACCGGCAACATGGTTCAGTGTGAACACGTACTGCTGGAGCAGAGAAAAATGAAAAATCACTCCCTCACTCGCCTTCATTCACATTTCAACGCTGTAGATGGTTATTATTATTCCATTTCCATTGGCAACGACCGAGTTTACAATTCCAAAGATGCCCAAAACAAACCTTGATCTGTGACTAGCTACGATCCCCACTCACATACCGGTAGCTACCTGATTATTCGTTTTAATTCTTAAGTGAAAAAATTCATGTATAGGCATCATCACAGTCACAGATCTAGAAGAAAAGGCACAAAACCATTCTACTAAAAGAATAATTTAATGGGCGAAGGTTTAAATTTAACAATAAACAATATCTTTATGTGCATCCATAAAAATTATCTATTTTCAGTTCACATAGTATCAATAACTAATTGTTTTGATAGCAATTTTAACTATATATCATTGCACTAAAAGAGAGACATCTTTTGGATTACGAAGAATAGCTGGATTGACAAAAAAAAAAGGATAGACAAGAGTATGAACAATTTTCCCCGGTTGATTACAAAGAATTGCAGGATTGACATCTCACCAGCCTTTGCCTATCAACCACAACCAATCAAGTGTCACTCCTGCAAAAATACCTCCCAGAAGAAACAGTACTAATATATTTCCCAGCGCATTTTGTTCGGGTCCCTACAAACAAACCAACCAAAAACCCAATAAGATGAATGAAAATCTCCAATTCTGAGCCACCAAAGATTTCTGACTTACTGACTCTGTAACACAAACTAACCTTGTAACCTTTTGGTGCAGCTGTGAGAACACAGACAGTGAGGTATCCATTGGATAGCCCCAGTAAGCCGGTTAACATTATCATCCATCCCTGGTCACCATACTTTGCAACAAAATAAAATGCAGGAATCAGTAAGAAGCGACTCAGAATTGTGATCGTGATTAACTTTCGACATTCCATCTTTAGGAATTTCAAGAGTGGAATGTATCTTCCAATCAAATCACACACGTTGTACGTTGCAATCAACACAAGAGCATACCTACAATTGTTAGGAAAGATCAACTGTTACATTGCTCATATAAATAGACACGCACCCACAAATCTCTGCCCGAGTGGGCACATAATGAACAGAAAGATAAGTGGGGCAGTGTTTTTTTTCTGGAAGAGAAGGTAGAACGAAGAAATCAAACAAATTATGCTGTAATGAACATATACCAGGTGCCCAAACTGTGTGATCCAGTATCTTCTGACAAAAATCCGGGGAAAATAGATAGAGTTAGCACATAGATTAGGAACATATCAAGTGCATAATCAATGTTTTCAAGTAACAATTGCTTGTTTCCCTTCCGCTCCAATAGTTTTGGGTCCTCCTCATCCTGGAAAAAAGAAATGGCTTTATCTCATAAACTGATTAATCTTGAATACTGAGGAACTTCTTTCACATGTTGGAAAGAGAAAAGAAGAAGCAGTACCCTCTCAATGGTTGAAGCCTGGATGCCACCGGCAGCAAGATCGGCTGTAACAGTTTTTGATCCTTCAGAGGCTGCTTTTGAACGGTAGTACTTGACAATCGGTAGTTTGGGGAAGACAAATGCATAGAGAAGGACGCAAACAAGCTCAAAGAATGTTGATATGGCAAAGAACATGACTGCAACAATCATATAAGATGGTAAGTGACTAAACAACAAGTGATAGAGTAGAACAATTGTAAATTTACAAAAATTTCCACGGCAACAAGCAAGAAAATGGAACGGCCATCATAGAATTCTGAGGCATTCATCAAGAACTTTACTTCTTTGAATAGTCAGGCGGATGCAAATTAAAGAAGACTATGGTCAGAGATGACATGCTACCCAAAGAATTTCAATCCACAATTCTAGTTAAAATCTATGAGGGTGGGCTGCTACAAAAACATCTCTTCTCCAATCTCTTTGATGTTGTGGATAAACAATCTATCAGTCCTCAGTAAGCTAATCAAGTAGATTTATTTCTCAGTTTGTTTAAACATGTTAAAAAAGCAATTTTCAAATCTATTCCATGTCAAGCATCAATGCACCTAAATTCTAAGTTAGCTGCCTGCTGGAAAGCACCTAAGTTAGTATTTATTATCTAATAATAAATAGATTATAAGAACTATGAAATCAGAGGAAGCAAATGACTTCTTAGAGTTGAACTGACTTGCTCCCTTGCGAAGACCGTCCCTAGAATTCTCAAATGCAGCTTTTGTAATTAGCCTCAAAGAAGAGGTTAATGCACCTGATGCCGCTAATCCGCAAAGAAAAGACTGTAACAATAAAAGGTTCAAAATCATATTAAGCGTTTTTCCCTTGCAAAACATAAAAATGAACTCCTTAAAACAAATCTATGCCGATGCTGACCTGAATGAACTCTGGTTTCATGTAAGAAAGGTCTCCCACCATTCCACCTTGCACATGAGCATCTGCAACTCCAAAGGCACCACTTATGGCACAAATAACGATAAAGGTTCCAAGTCCTCCTTTGCCAGATGTTGCTAAATCCAACTATGGAACATTAATAGAAAAGGCAAAATCACAACCAACCCAAAGGAATCAAAATTCACCAACAAGTGAAGGGAACTTACAATTAACACCAACAGAGTAGCGATGAAGAAAAGAGTATATCCCAATAGGTTCCGTTTTCTAGTATTGATCTTTGCCTCATTATAAGCCAGTATTGCCAGTGTTCCAAGAGCAAATGGCTGGTATACAAGAGTGAGCACCCGAGAGGGGTGGTAATTCTGCAGAAGGAGAAAAAGATAATTTAATACCTTGACAACCAAAACTAAAGAATTCAAAATCGAAAATAATATTCAATATTCAATCCTTGTGCCCATTCTTGCAGGGAAACGGAAGCTTGGTTAACTCTTAACTCTACTAGTTTTCATTGGATGTGTGTTTGTGGCAGAGACTATATACATGCTTCAAAAATCAAATGACCAAGCCAATATCTTGATAAGAGGATATACAGCTGAAATAATGAAAAGGCAGCCAATATCTTGATAAGAAATATATCAGCCGAAGAGAGAATCAATTACCGGAAACAGATACACGTAGTAATCTTCAATTGTCAGCATACTGTTCCAGGAGAAAAGGCAGCCATTGCCAAGAAGCCAGCAGACCAGTATTGCAGCATATTCTCCCTGTTGATGCGAATAAATACAGAGTGAGAAATAGTTCAACTTGGTGTTGAGGAACAAATTACATACAGATTCGGTCAAAAACCTCAAGTTTGGCCGGAGGCCTATTGTCGATGGCCATTGATGTTTCCATTCAATCAAATCCTGCAAAAGCAAATAGCAGAAGCTGATTTTAGGAGAGCAACATGTATGTATAACTCGATTGAGTCAACCGGTCAAAATAATAAATCATAATCCGCCAGGCATGTGCTATTATTCAAGTCATTCACATCACTCCCAAAGTGAAAAGAAGAAAAAAAATAGCAACAGGCGTTTAAATACTAGGCGAGGTTGCTGAAGTCAACACACGCTATAAATAAAATAGTGGATCATAATTCATTAGGTGATGAGTGATGATACTTTCTATAATACAATAATCATAGGTATTGACAGATAGCTGCGACAACTACTGTTCCAACCGATGAACGGGACCCCCGGGGGGGGCAAAGAAATAGAGAAAGTTGAGGACAACATGAAAAGAAAAATTCAGATTCCATATTCTATTTCAATGATTCGAGATGATTGAAAGAGAAGAGACGCCAATTGCGGCAAAAGTAAAAGGAGGGAAGAAACAGGGAGAGGCAGAGCTTACTCTTGGCTAGATTCTGCAGAGCAGGCATGGACCTGGCCAATTTAATAGAAAATATACGAGTATAAATGTGTAATAATAGTAATTTTGACTAGTCATATTTTAAAGTCTTCTGAAATCCAATGTTCCCATTTTACCCGTTTTCAACTTTATGACATATACATGAATATGCAATTATTTTTTTTAATCAAAATTTCAACTACCGCATGAAGATTCATTTACTTATTAAGAATCTCTATTCTTAACTAGTATTCGTCACATTTTAGGAAATAATCAATAAAATTTAAAATCATTTAATCTGAATCAGTGATGTGTGATTGTCGGGAAATTTAAGAGGAGCTGGCACAGATCTGAATCAGATTTATTTTAATTTGAACCCATTTAAACGTGAAGATAAGGAAGTGGAACAAGCAACAACCATTTCATTAGCCTGAAATGTATAAGGAGTTGGCCGACGTTTGAAGAAAGGACGGAACTAATAAACTTCAAATAAAATAAAACATTCACGTTTAGGGTTGGGAGAATAAAACAAAGGTGGCAAGTGGCAGGCATTAATACATCAGATCGCATATATGGTTTCAGAGGGATCTGGCTTCCATCCTTTTCTCTTCCCATCATCTTCCTCATCTGAGCCTTCGAATGAAGATCTGGACGGTGTAATTTTTTTTTTAAAAATTACCGTATGCGGTGTAAAAGTAAAGTAAAAAAGACAGTGGACCGTCCTCTGCAGAGGACGGTAGCCACTCCCGTTTTAGAGAAGGGTTCATGGAATTGTATCTACAATTGGCTTCTATCCACTTTCAGTTGGGTCCACCACTGCCGTGTTTTTCTCAAAACGACACTATTTTGGGTGTAAAATGGTGGGACGAAACTTCTGTTTTTAAAAAGAAAATGGTGTCTAAGTATTTTGAAATATTAATTATTCCTCATTTATTACCCCAGATCACCCTCATCAGACATCAATATTTCAACACATATTTTTGGTCCAATCGTGCTTCCGTAGACGCCTCTGCAACCATCAATAACACGATTCAAATATTCATCCACATATTATGTATACGCGTGGTTTTATAAATATTGTTATTTTTCAAATATCTTTAGATAAGGTTTAATCATTTTTCCAGTCATTTAATGAAAAATCTCAGTCTTCTGTATAATTCTTGGGCGTAGATTGTTCCAAGTGCCTTATCTTGGTGGAGTGAAAAAAGCTAGGGGAAAAATAGATCCCATTTTTATACTTGTATAGCCTACCAATGTATAACCTACTACTTCTCTTCCTATTTTCTTCCTTCATCTCACCAAGATTCAAATTCTATAGATATGGATGTTACGGAATATATATATATATATCATGAGTCACATTAGATAATCTCACATAAATGAGGCTTACTATTGGGAACTCTGGGCCTATTTGGCACACGGATTCGACGGGAAGGGAAAGGAAGATTAGTAATTTCTCTTGTTTGATACGTTTTTTGTGTCAACTCTTCTCAAGAACTCAAGTTCTCGAGCCTACCAATCTTCCTTTATATGTGGGAAGATAAGATCCTACCAATTTGTTCCCACGTGAATAGTGACACTTTTAGACATATTTACCCCTCATAAAATATATTTTTCTATAATACAAGAAAATATAATTAAATTCAAACTTATGTGATACTTTTGAACTAGGCGGGAGAATATTCTAGTCAAATTCGAAGTTGGCAGGAAATTTTCTTAGACAAATTTAAACTTGGCTAGAGAATATTTTAGACAAATTCGAACTTGATAAGAGGACATTTATTTTTAAAATATATCTTAGCAAAAAATTTATTTTATCTTTTCATTTTTTTTTTGGGTATAAATTTTATCTTTTCATTTTGAATTAATTACTTTTGTGAATAAGATAGGTATTTCTTGATTCTTTACCAACTACTACCCCTTCATGTTCTTCCTACTAAACAAATTATCTTCCCTCAAGTCATTTTCCCTCATCCTTCAAAATCTTCTCTTCATTTCCTTTCCCTTCTCTAAATTCTTTTCTCTCCTCAAATCTTCATCAGCCCTAGTTACAAACAGCAAGGCCCAAGTCCTGCTTCTCAGTAGCTAGTGCAGCAATATCAATTTAATGTTCAAGAATTCTATGATATGTTTTCATTCATTGCGTGCACCTCATTGTATGACTGCACCAAACAAATTCATGTTTCGCATCAATACCAACTTACACTGATGATATGACGTGGTTTGCGGCAAAATAGCACTAGAATTTTTTTTTTCCCTTTTTTTGGGGACTTTTCTTTCCAAAAAAAAACCGGGGAGGGGGTAATTTGCAACCAAGGAAAAACTACAGTAAAAAACCTGGTTCTACAGGTTCCTTTTCATCTTATGAGCTTAAGCATACAATATGTTAACTACAACGAAGATAAAATGCCCTCATGGATCTTATATAAAAGTGTGTAGTTGTAGATCAAACATATGATAGAAAAGGGACGGCTTCAATAAACTCAAGCCCACCATGGATCTTCTCCTGTTCTGAAATCTGTTTCAACCCAAGGCACAAATACTACCTTCCCATCATCTATGTCACAATGCGCCAACGCCAGAGACTGTCCACCAAGAAGCATTAAACATTACTACCAGATGATTGGAGCTAATTATAGATTTTTACGCTAATTTGTTAGTAAATAAACCAACTGTAACAAGTGTAACGCTATGGCTGCAAACCACAAGCCAAACTATATGTGCCTGAGTTTTCAACAATCAGTTGGGTAATGCATATTCCTAAGGGATAATCTGAGTTTTTTGCTATTTTTGGTTACCAGAAAAAGCTTGAAAATAAGCTTACCAGGGGAGCTGGTCCTCTCACAACTCTTCCTTGGTCATTGTACTGGGATCCATGGCAGGGGCAGATGAACTTTTTCTCAGCTTGATTCCAAGGCACAACACACCCGAGGTGTGTGCACACTGCATTAATCCCATATGTTGCAAGTGTTCTGTCTTTCTCCACCACAAGGTATGTAGGATCTCCCTGAACAGTGCGAAATTTGTCAAAACAAACCAAGTTTGAGGAAGAATCTTAAGTTTTAATTGCCAAAAGAGCAGTTTAATTCTCTTTTAGTCTCACCAGAGAATATCAATCAAAATCCCTGTAGGATCCTTGAAAAACATGAAGAATGAGAGGCTCACAAATTCATTATGTTGAATCTGTAGTATCACCGTAAGCTTAAGACTTATATGAGCTTACCTTCAATCCTTGGGTAAGGGTACGGTCCCCAGGGCCATGTGTCTTAAGCCATTCATCAGCTATAACATCATTTCCTATGGCGTCCTTGGCAACTGAGCCACCAGTAGACGATCCTGACCTGTAATATTTTCTCGGATGGTCAAAAATATGAAAGCCTCAAAAGACTAGGATTGAAACAGCACAAAAGGCATCTTTGGCAGGTTAACAAGTTAATCATCCAATGTCTGGATTCTAAATGCAACAGCCATAAGGTAATGGGCATTCTATCAGGGTTTAGAAAGATAACAATTAACAAAACCATCGTTAGTCTATTACTGAATTAAGATGTGGCACACCAATAGATATGATGGCTTATTCAAGGTTTGTAGAGAAGGCTTCTCTATAGTGATACTTAAAACTAGTATTCTATTGGTTGAATAAAAATATTTTACAAATATTCTAATTCTTAAGATTGGCGAAATTGTCGTGCTGCCTCGTTTACCTAACATCCTTTTGCCCGAGAAAAATTAGGCAGACAGAACATCAAAGACAAGTACTAGAAATATTACGAAATTAAGTCTTATATGCAACTCAATATAGCATGGTGGAGTGATAAGTAGAACAAGAGCATTCAACTAAAACAAACGCATTGCACGTAAAGGTTGAAAGCACTAGACGAATTACAAGAAAAGTTACCCAGGGGGGGCAAAGAAAGAGGCATAAGGGACGAGCATTCCAGCAGTAGGGAGCGAAAGAGCACCCAGAAGAAGCAGATTCAAGAGCTGCCTTTTCTCCATGTCTGGCACTCTATCATCCGCCGGAACACTGGCGGCCTGGCACACTATTCTCTTACCCTGGCCCTTGCCCATAGTCTGGGTCCTTAAGGGCTTCATAAGAAGGCCTTGTGAGGAGCACAGAATTCCATTCTTTCCAGAGCATAGCTGAAAGACAGAGTCTTTTTCAGTGAGACTGACCCTCAGACTCAAACATCTATGC
Source organism: Acacia pycnantha (assembly GCA_025563575.1). NCBI lineage: Eukaryota > Viridiplantae > Streptophyta > Magnoliopsida > Fabales > Fabaceae > Acacia > Acacia pycnantha. The sequence goes on along the minus strand of JAMWYP010000332.1, from coordinate 472,407 downwards.
TAATAATTGAATACAGTGGCTTTACCTGTGAAGGGGTTGCAGGAGGCAGAGTGATGGATGCCATGGCGTGTTGGATGATCGGTTTGCACTTTCCAGACCTTCAGCGCCAAAACCAGTTGATGGATAAGGCGCAATGCCACGTTGGGGTCATATAGCCACAAGTTCAGCAATTCTGGGATTACGATATTTTTGTTTTTTTTGGACATGTCACGTTTTCTCTTCTGGGCCAGTATTGGATATGCAGGCCTTAGGGTTCGTCCTTCCATTCAAACGAACATGTGGAGCTTAGGGCCCATAAATAGTCATGGAGTGATGGGTAATGAGCCTAAAGAAGTATTTATCAAAAAAAAAAAAAGAGAGCCTAAAGAAGTACTATAGTCTTGTTGGGGCGTGGGGGGATGGGGAAAATGATTGTGGAAATTGAAGCAAGTGGAATATTGATTTGTAGTATTTCTGGTTACACATTTGGTTGAAGTGGGAATGAGAAAAAGGGAAAATGAATACAAGAAATATAATGAGTCATGAGTTATGAGAGTTAAGAATACGGAGTTGGAAATAAGTAAATTAGGAGATCTCAGTTGAGAATGAAGTGAGTTAAGTTGGGAACGATCCTGGTGCAAGAATTATTAGTTGTTGCAGATTAAAGTCACGAGGTGTCAAATTTTGCAATATAAAAACAGGAGAAAGGCTAAATGCCCAGAAACTACAAGTGTTTTGGTGGCAGGGAGAGTGGGAAGGGAGGGAGTCCAAAAGAACATAATTTTTTTGATATAATCCAAAAGAACATAATTATTGATGTAGGCTTCTAACTTTGTCTGGGCGTAGGGCAAGCCCACTCACTCATAATGATGCTGCTCTCTGCATGGGGGTATGGCGTGCTTCCTCCACTCATCCTCTCTCTTTGCAATTTTCTTTTTTTATTGTATTGGTTCGTTCCCAGTAAATAGTAAATATCGTAATATAATTATTACTCTCACTTATTATCTTTATTAATTAGGGGCATACATGAAAAAAAATAATTAATACTTCTTGAGAATAAACAAGTACATTATAAAAAGGACCAAATACACTTATTAGTTAGTGCCTTATAATAAGGACGAGAGAGAATAGTAGTAGTATGATTTGAAACGTGCTATCTCTTTTTTCCCCGTATATAAAATATTCCAGCTCTCTCATCTCCTCCAACTTTCATGTGTATTGTGTCTGTATCTTACCAAAAGGAAACCAAAGAACAAAAGTGGGTTATTAGTCTACCAATTAACGTGGCAAAAAAAAGGGCGTCTTTAGGCTTTCTCTCGGATCTAGGCAGAGAGAAGCGAATCTATAGTTTTCGTCAAAGAAGATAACACCCAACAAAGGAAAGCAAAAGGAGTAGTCAGCTTGAAGCAACCCCCCAAAGCAAACAACATGGGAGCGAATTTCGAAGAAATCCAACGCATAAAAAATTAAACCCAATCTGCATCAAGCAATATCCCAAAAGCTTTTTGTCTTCCTTCTTAATTGCTTGCATGTAACCGAGATCCCCCACTTTGATCATCTTTTTATTAAGAGAGTGATAGAGTAGCTGTTGAAGCCTAATGTGGAGTCGTGTGTGTCCGTCACAGAGGCTAGCTAGAGAGGAAGGAAAGAAAAGAAAGATACTAACCCATAAATTACGACAATGATGCAGTGGCTTTTTGGCTAATCATGCACAACCAGTAATTGTCATATTACCAATTAAGGTCTTATTGGGCGACCAGTGATATTTGCCCCTGCAGCTAGGTTTCTCTTATGGGTGTACGTGCGCAAAATATATAATGGTCCTGCATGCTAGATTCATTGCGCGCTGAACCCGTGCAAAATTTAATTATTTTAAACCCTAGCTACCTGCGTTTGAACTTTGAAAATCGTTTTCATTTGCCATAGGTTGTCAGCTAGTGATGAATAATTTTGTGGTAAGTTGAGCTGGCTAACAAAATTCACCCCGATCCTAACTCTGATTTTACTTTTCAATTAAAAAACCAATGATCCATTTAATGCCTGGGTCATGGAGATTATTTGTCCTCTCGTTGACAGCTTCACACATTTCCATCTTCTCCTTATAAAACCTTTCATTCCTTATACCTTCTTCTCCCTCCTTATTTATATCCCGACCGCTGGTTTGTCATCCACAGAACCACACCATGTTGCTTATACGAAACATAATAATGTATTATTTTCAGTTTTACTCTATAACTAGTAATTGTATTTAGTTCTTTTTATAAGACATTGCTTGTTTCCAAAGCGCATTAATTATTTTTTTCTATGTATACACATAATTAACAAAGGGTAGTGGATGAGAGTAATAATTAATACTCCGTATAATATTAGAGTTTAGTGCAATTAGTAGAAGTAATATATGAAGTTACTTAAATTTTAGGACAACTTCATTGATTTTAACTGTTTTTATTGGTGTGTGAGAATTGTTATTGGTATATTATAATAAGGACCAGATAGAGTAACTGCTAACCACACACCACACAGGAGTACTCCCTCTGGTCTTTATTATAAGGCACCAACTACTATTTCTCGCGGACCAAGGAATGAAAGTTAAGTCATTAATAATGTCTAAAAGTAATAAATGTTTCCAATTTTACCCCTACTTTAATGATATAGGTTTAAATGAGTTAGTTAAAAATGAGGGCATAATGGAAAAATAGTAATAAATGAGTTAGTTAATGTAAGTTGGTGCCTTATAATAAGGACAAAAAAATGTTGGTGGTTGGTGCCTTATAATAAGGACCAGAGGGAGTATGATGCATGATTTAATTTCCGCATCTTTTGTCAGATTCTAATTTGTTCGTATGTGTTTATTATTAAATCCAAGTTCCCTAAGTTTTATCTGGTCATAACTAGACTCCCCACTTGGCCCGTGCTCCTTCCAAGTGATAAAGGCAAGGCAAGAGCTAAGTGCGGCAAATCTTGATTAGCTGACAAGTGTCCCGGCCAGATTAACCTCAATCACATATACTAACATTGTTAAGGAACCGAGCGGGGAGAGAGAGGGGCGTGCATATTAATTACATTTTGGGGAAGCACTGATGATTTGGTCCCTTAAAATGAAAGGGCCAAAAGGTCATGATTGATGATGAAGAGCTCACCGTCCCAATTCCCAATCATCATCACAAGTCATATCTGTGATGCCAGACATGTTTCAATACGCCCCTTTTTGTTCTTAACCCCAAGTACTCCACCAAATACTTCTTGATCTCATATATTCATCTTCCTGTATATATGTCCCATACACAGTAAATGAAATGGAGGCCCTACATGTGAGAGTTTCAGGTCCTAAAGGTGAAAGGTCAAAGTCCTAAATATTGAATATGAGCTTCAAAAGCAGGGGCGCTTGGGGTGTGTAGTGTTGAGGCTGTTTTTAGCTTCTGCGCGTTACAGTGACTAAGACGTATGAGCATGTGCACTAGTACTGGGTCTGGGTGGCCGTGGGAGTGGGAGTGGCACTTATTGCTCATTGCCTTCGCTTCATCGTTCAGCTCTGAAGCCCTCTGATGATACGTTCATGTAATTAAGGAGAGGGCAAAAGCATGGACCCCACCATATATTAGTGCCATTAAAGAAAAGCACCAAGATTTGGACTCAACATTATGGAAGTTGAGGCTTTTGCCTGTATGATGTTGTCAAAGCTGCATCGTGTCTCTTCTTTAAACAACCATTAGTCTTTTCAGCATATACTTCGTTGTTATGAGTATTGTGCTGGACTCTCCCAACAGTGGCGGAACTGAAAAAAAATTTAGCCCGGGCCAAAAGATAAACATATTGAACTATTTCCTTTAATTCTTATTATAAAGTACCAACTAACAAGTATATTTGGCATTTTTTTATAAGGCACTTGCTTGTTTCCAAATTGCATTTAATATTTTTTTCCATGTATACCCATAATTAAAAGGTAGTGAGTGAAACTAATAATTAATAAAAATTAATTATTACTCTTTTTTTTCGAGAAAAAAAAAAAATAATTAATATAATATTAGAGTTTAGTGTAATTAATAGGGATAATAATGAAAAATACTTAAATTTTAGGACAAATTTAATGACTTTAATTGTTTTTATTGACTTATGAGAATTGTTAGTTGGTTCCTTAAATAAGGACCAAAGGGAGTATTTACTAAATAGTATCAAATAACCTTGAAAATACAAATAAATAATAACCAATAATTATAAATCAAAACAATATATAAGATGATACTAACATTGTCGGGGTTTTTGAACAGAATAATTTTTTTTAAAAAAAATATTTACCAAAATAAACCTCTTTTCAAACTATTTCTCAAACTAGGTCTTACGTGACTAATTGCGTGAGGATTTTGAGCGGAACAGATAAGTTCCGTAGCATTTTCTTACGGGACTAGTTCTTGCCAAGGTGGCGTGCTTCTCGCACCCGAGAGCTGCCGTGCAGCAAGAGCTGTGTGTGCGCAGCACTCAGCCCCTCCCCCACTCGATTTCCACCGACACCCCCCCAAATCGTCTTCAACCCATGCCCCCCCAAATTTTGTTGCAGACACCCCCCTGTCTCCCCCACTTTCCTTCTATCTTTAATTTTTTTCATTCACTCTCTCCCTCATTCCCTACCCCGTCCCCCATTGTCATCCCTATTTCCTAATATTGAGAGAGCTAAGAAATTTTAAGACATAGTGAAGAAGGAGAAGAAGGAGGATCAATTTGATTCTCACTGACTTCACTTCACGTTGGAACAGGTAACATTTAATTTTTTTTGTTATGTTTATTGTTTAATAAATATTGGATTTTACTTTTAATTAGATACATTAATTTATTATAGATATTTAATAAATGTATAATGATTTAACTTTTAAACATTTATTTTTTTGCTTGAATTATGGTTTAATAATAGGATTAATAAATATATAACGGTAGGATAGATGCTTAATAAATAAATATGTAAGAGTAATTAATTATTAAAATCAATAATTTATGGAATTAAAATATTTAAAATTTATTATTAACCTTAGGATAGAAGACTAATAATTAGTAAATTAACTAAATAGTCGAATAAGTATTTATTTTGTATGTTAATTATAAACCTTAAGATGAATGACTAATTATGGTTTAAATTTGTGTATTATTTAATATACAAATTTATTATTTTAAATATTTAAAATATTCAATAATTTATGGAATTAAAATAATTAAAATTTATTATTAACCTTAGGATAGAAGACTAATAATTAGTAAATTAACTAAATAGTCGAATAAGTATTTATTTTGTATGTTAATTATAAACCTTAAGATGAATGACTAATTATTTCATATTTTGTAAAATAATTAATTCCGAATTTTTGAAATATGTTTTAATATTTGATATTTATAGTACCCCAAGATAGCTAAGATAAGATTAATTTGAGAATAATAAATTATTCAAGCAATGAATTCAGTTATTTATTATTTAGAGAATAATAATTAGTGACTTAATAATGTGTTCTGTTATTTAAAATTTTTATTAGTCAAAATGGATGACCGAAGTCTACGCAATATTGAGCCTGGCCCAAAAGTGTGGGGAGTTCTTAAAGAGGAGGTGCAAGAGTCACACCGATCACAAGTTGTGTGGAACACTGGAGATTGCAATGTGTTGAGGGTGAGGCGAGCCGCGCAAGGTTCTGGTGCAGATATCCATAATCCGCATCTCTTCCCACTGATTTTCAAGAAGACCTTATGCGTGCGGGTTTCGGCATGTGTCTTGCATGAAGAGACTCCGGTATGTTTTAAAAGTATTTAAGTAATTAATTTAATTATACGCTTTTAGTTGTTTGTGCATGATACGGATAATGTTGGTGCAGATTGACAAATACCTTATTACTGCTTTGGTTGAGAGGTGGAGGCGGAGACTCACACCTTCCATATGCCGGTTGGTGAGATGACTATTACTCTACGGGATGTAGAGGGCATTTTAGGTTTGTCCACCGAGGGTCGAGTAGTTTCCGGTCGGACGCATGCCAGGCCACGTCAGCGAATGCTAGAGACATGGGGGGTTGTTTGTTGTTATTGCAAATATGGGCATGGTCTAGATTTCCTGCCATTGCACCTCCCATTCCACCGCCTACTGACGCAGGCGATCATTACGGATGCAGGTATGGATTGTTGGAGCGATTATGTTATTATTTGCAGGAAGTTTCACTAATTTTATTCATTTACATATTGCAGGTTCAACAATGTTGAACTGAAGTTGTGGAAACGTCAGCTCGCTGTATATCGGGTAGATCTTGACCATATGGGTCGAGATGATATATGTATACTAACTTTGGCATTTGGAAACCAAAAGAGTAAACTAATTCACATTTGTTGACATGTACAGGCGAACTGGGAGCTATATAGGGACGCCGGATATGAGTTTATGGGTGTAGATGTTGACCAACAGGACAGGTGGAGGGCGGTGACCCCCGTACTTTGTTTTCACATTGTTGAGTACCATCGGCCCGATCGCGCATGCGGCAATTTGGCATGCAAGCAACACATCCCTAGCCTGCCGCACGGCTTAAGGGTGCTCATGATCTTACCTTACGTGGTAAGAGCACCGAGGATTGGGAGGCCAAGCTGGATCGATTCATCCGGTTGTGGAACACGCGACATGAGCGCATCGAGACTACAGAGCCATCGGAGGGGCCAATTTCCCAAACTCTGAGTACATGACTTGGTTCCTCACACACACTAGACGGTTTATGACGAGGCAGGAGGCCAGGATCGGCCACATGGTACGTATTGATCTTACATATGTCCTCTTATTATCCCTAACTTTGTCTCAGTATTGTTATTTATCTTGATCGACAATCGCAGAAAGACGGAGTACAGTCGATTTGGTGGATGTGTGCCCCACAATTTCAGCCGGAGTTCAGTTAGACGAAGGTTCAGGAGGTCTGTGATCAGCTTATGGGAGCACTTAATGAGTTTGGCCGAGTTGCAGAGCCTGGTCCTAGCGCACCAAGTAGACACTTAGTCAGTGTACCAGATCCTGAACTAGAGGTCCCTCGCCGTGCGCGGGAAGGACGAGGACTGGGTCAACGACGACCGCGGCACGAGATGGAGGCAGAGGAGATACCGCAGCGTGGTCCACGTGGTTTAGGTGTATATCGACCACCCATGTGGCCCAGTATGGCCTATACTCAGGTTCCGTGGTACCCTGAGGAGATGCGTCCAGAGGTGCGTCCATAGGTGTGTCCAGAGGTGCATGTGCCAATACCGACTTACGCACAGCCAACAACGATGTTTGCTGGGCAGACACAGGTTCCTTACTCTTATGATTGGCAATCACAGAGTTCCCAGACCGGCTTTGCTTCATCCAGTTCTTATCAGCACGGACATGGTTTTGGGATTCGGTGCCTACCGGCCTCAATATGTATTTCTGGCTTCAATGCTTATCGGCGAGCACAGGGTTTTAATGCATTCAGTTCATCCCAGCATGGACACCACGCATGTACTGAGGCAGGATCGAGTAATAGTCCCTACCAGTCAGGACACCGCACATCTGAAGACACGGGTGACCAGGATGATGACTTCTTACGGACTGCTGGCTTCAATGCTGAGGATTTCATTGTTCGTAGGAACCCTGAGCGTGATGCACGTACGAGACCGTGGCCACGATTTACTCCACCATAATAATATGATTTTATTAGGTGTATATGTTTTATTTGCCTGGATTACTGTACTATGACTTATTTGGTTGGATTACTGTATTATGACTTATTTGTCTGGATTACTGTATTATGACTTATTTGTCTGGATTACTGTATTATGACTTAGTTGCTTGGTTTGATAGCGAACATGCATATATCTAATCAACTTGACGCCAAAATCGTAAAAATTCAATTACTACGTCTCATTCGAATCCACATATGGAGGCAAATACAAAAGCAAACATCAACTAATTAGTTATGCGTGCCGTAGGACATGAACGCCTGTTATGACCAAACTGTTTACATATACTGCATCTCATTCGACTGGAGCTAGGTTGGACCTCGACCTCATCCATTTCATTGCGGATGCGTGAGGATTTTGGGCGGCCCTTACCACGCAACTTTGATTCATCAGGGATAAGTTGTGGTACAGTCGCGGGCGGTATTCCTTGTTCACTGCCGATCGGCTGAAATGATGAAGAGTAAACATTCATAATGTTGTAGATTGAGAATACTGGATCCACGTACTGTTCAGCATAATGAGATACCGCCGAACATGCAGCAATTACATGACTACATGGGAATTTGAATGCCTGGAACTTGCCACATTGGCATTTCCTCTGATTCAATTTCACGGAGTATGTATCGTCTGGATCATCAACTTCAAACGTGGTACGCGCCACATCAAACTCCCGAACACGCATCGATGTAGCACGCTCTCCGTTTTTTGTCATAGCTTCTACAATTACACTGGAAAATTGCGTTCCAGTCATTGCATCTTGTTGTGCTTTGGTCCCTCTGTTGACCCAATAACGAACAAGTCGATAGTAGGTGCATTTGACCAACGCTGTTATTGGCATGTTCCTCGCTCCCCTGAAAACCTTGTTGATTGATTCAGATAAATTCGTTGTCATATGACCGTATCTTCTTCCATCCTCATCATAACTCCGACACCATTGCTCTTTTGGAATTCTCTCAATCCATGTAGCCACATCACGACTGTAACTGCAAAACTGTGCATATGCAGCATCGAAGTGTATATTGTTTGGAACATATCCTGTAAAAAGACAGAGAGACACAACAATATAAGATTGTAGTAATGGAAAGAATGAACATCACTGCACATCGGTTGGAGTATATTACCTAATCTGGTTAATGTTTTCTTCAGCTCCTGGTTTTTGAAGCGGGTATTAAAATTGCTGACAATATGACGAATACAAAATACATGATACGCATTAGGAGGTTGCCAACCAGTCATCCCATTGGCGACTGCTGATATTATGCTTTTGTGACGGTCAGAAATAAGACATAGACCAACCTTATTTGTAACATACAGTCGTATGGAAGACAAAAAATATTCCCACGCTTCCTTAGTCTCACCTTCAACAATTGCAAATGCAATCGGCAGGATCTCATTATTTCCGTCTTGGGCGGTGGCAATCAATAATGTCCCCTTATACTTGCCGTATAAATGCGTACCGTCAACCTGTATGACTGGTTTGCACCATTGGAATGCCTCGCGACATTGACGGAATGTCCAAAATGTACGTAGAAAAACCCAGTACCCATTAACGACTTGCCGATTAACAATGTACGGTCCATCTTGAATATGATAAATAGATCCCGGGGAAAATTTCAACATGTGCTCGAACCATCCTGGCAGGAACGCATATGACTCTTCCCAATCACCGTAAATCTTAGCTATTGCTTTTTGTTTTGCCTTCCATGCCTTCTTGTAAGAAACATGATAACCAAACATTCCAGTCACCCTTTCTTGTATCAAAACCACAGGTACTGAAGGTGTTTCCTTGACCATGTCTGCAAAACCGATGCACAAAAAGTGTATACTAGGAATGTTAGTTATATGCACTGATAAACCCAAATAAATGCACAAATTAGCAAATTCTGCATCATACCTATTATGGTCTCGGCAATAATTTCGAGAATCAAGTTGTCTATGGTCTTGGGAGAGAATTTGGCTCACACAACTATGATTTCCAACCCATTTAGTTACCACCCAAGCGTTGTTGTTCTTCGGTTTAATTGCTCTTACTCTCCGATCACAACCTTGTTCATGATTCCGACATTTCATTATCAACTTGGTGGTAGTACTCTCAACCACATGAGCTTCATGATGTTCCTTCATGCAATAATGTTTTATTGCGGCTTGCACATCACTCTTGGACCCAAACTCTTGTTTAAGATATAATCCATCTCCTCTTACCCACGGACCCGGCCTTCATCCAGTATATCCTCATGTAGGTAATCTTCATGTACAGCCTCATAATGTGGAATGTCATTCCAAAACGGTGTAATATCTGCATGCTCACACATAATACAATTTATGCGAAAACAAGGTAACCAATAAAAAATAAAATATATAATCATTACCTCTTGATTCATCATCTGCATCACTATCATTCTGTTCATCGTCATTATCCAATAAATGGTCTTCATCTTCTTCCTCTTGCTCCTCCTCATTGTCAAGTTCATTTAGCATATAGTCACTTTCTTCTCCATGCGCAATAGTTGATTGTGTTGGCTGAGGTGTACCAGAATGAGCCATATTATTTGACGTCTCAATATCCACACATAACTCAGCAAATTGGGACGTACGGTTTTCCTCGAATGTTTGTACAAAAACATCCAGATCCTCATCATCGGATATCTCAAAACCCGCATATTTGCGGTTTCCACAAGGTACTCTACTGGTCACTGATGATATTACCTGATTTGGTTGCAACTTTAACTTTCGACGGATCTTTTCATGTAAATCTTCAGCAGACATGCCTCGAACAATATACATTCCTCTTCTTTCACCTTCAAAGCTCAAACCGTTTGGACCTATCTTTTTAGAACTATTACAATATACAAATGAATGAATTTCATTCATTTTTTTCGTTCGAATGGTGGATGAAGAGAATTTTCAAAGAGTTAGCAATGAATGATGAGGGCTATAAACAAGCAAAGTGAAGAAGAGTTAGGAATGAATGAAGGTGAGAAGCAAAGTGAAGAAGAGGAATGAATGAAGAGAAGCAAAGCCGAAAGCAAAGTGAAGAGCAAAAGAAGTAAGTGAAGACACTGACTATATAGAATTTAGAGGAGCTACTCACGGGACATTTTGAGTTCACGGGAAAAAATTAGAGGGTACGTTCTGAGAAAAAGGATGGGAGCAGGTGGAATCTCACGCTTGGGAACGAAATTGCGTGAGGAATCCTTACGCAACTTAGTGCAAGTTGCGTAAGGAATCATCACGCAACTTAGTTCCGTGAGGTTTCCTCACGCAACATAGTTTCGTGAGGTTTCCTCACACAACTTAGTTCCGTGAGGAAACCTCACGTTTTTTTGCACAAATGGCGTGGGAATTCCCCACGCCATTTTGTCCCGTAAACGATCTCCACGTGATTAATTAGAGATTTCCACAATCCCGTAAATGATTCTTACGTATCTTATTACGGCCTGTCAGATGACGCAACCAACTGCATTACTTTGGTAAATAATTTGAAATGTGATTTATTTTGGTAAATTTTTTTTTTTAAAACAATTATTTTGGTCAAAAATCCAACATTGTCGGTATCTCAAACAAGAATTTTACTTTCCTCCCACAGGCCAATGAGTAATGAAACAAACATTATCCTTGCAAAGAAGATAAAAAATTAGTTGGGGCCAAATTTGTGGCCAAATAAAATATTATATAATAAATACATATACATACTAACCAATTTTATAAGTTCAGTCGGGGCCAGCTGGGGCCAAAGCCCCAGCTGGCCATCAAAGAGTTCCGACCCATTGTTGTCAAACTCACAAGTTGACTCTCCGAGTTTACCGTTTTTACGTTCCTACCTTACTAAATCGAGTTAAGTCTCTAGTAAAATCGTGTCAACTGTAAACTCAGATAAACTCACGAGTTTACAAACCGAATTTACCGTTTTTACGTTTGTAGCTTACAAAATTGTGTTAATTTTTTTCAATTTTGTCATCCTCAACGGCTTTATATATGAATTTTATAAAAATTTCTTTATTAAATATAATAAATTATGAATGTTGATATATTTAATTTCAATTATTTGGATTTAAAATATATTTAAATCAAATTATTGTCATTTTTATATTTAAATTATTTAATTATATACTGTTAACACATATTGAACGATAAAAGTAAACTCTTACGAGTTTACCGATTCGAGTTCACGATACGAGTTTATGTCATTGTCACGAGTTTGTTTAGACTCGTGAGTTTGACAACCTTATCCAACATTGTCTCCCAACTTATTTGATTTAGGCGGTCAAGATTTAAGTTTTTTAAAATAATTTTTTTTTTTTGAAAGAGTAGTAATTAAGAGATTTTACTTATTTTAGATTATATACCCCATACATTTATCTCTTCCTATTTAATTACATTTATGTTAAAGTTATACATGCGCGTGTGTGAATGCAAGAAACCCGCAAGTTGATGAATGAGCAATAAGAGTGGGGCTCGCGTTTCGTGCTCATCTAATTACTCCCTCCGTCCCTAATTATAGGATTAAATTTTGGAGTTGGTTTTGGTCCTAATTATAAGAGTAAATTTTAACTTTTGTCAATTTTTTCCTATAATACCCCTATTTATACTTATTATTAGGAGCATTATATATATGTGTGTTTACATATATATGTATATTTGTGTTTATGTGTGTCAATATATATATGTGTGAACACACACACACATATATAAACATGTGTGTGTGTGTGTCTCTATGTATGTAGATAGATCTATATGTATACACATATATATACACACATATATGTTTATATAACAAGACCATTATTTCAATTAGAAAGCGTGTGGAAAGAAAATTAGATCTATATGTATACACATGGCTATATAAAAAGCAACTAATATACATATATAAACTAATATGTCATGGAAATCTAACGTAAGACAAATTAGAAACACTTATAATTAGGGTAACTTGTGTCATTTTAAATTTATATAAGGACATTTTAGGAAAATGAGTAAAATTAACTAATTTAACCCCTCTCCTTAATTCTCCCAAAATCGGTTAAATTGCTCCTATAATTAGGGACGGAGGTAGTACATTACTGTGATGAAATCTCAATTGCTTAAACTTTAATCTAAAAGATCTAAATTTAATATCTATATTTTTTAAATGATAAATTCATGGATTTGCAAGGAGGAGAAGAAATTGTTAAAAATTTTTCAAAAATTCCACAAATTAGTTAAAAATAATATTTGTTTGAAACCAATATTATTAATGCATCTACTCCGATTTATAAGTGGTAAGTCAAAAGATAAAAATTCAATATGAATATCGATTTCGAATCGGGCTTAATTTTAATTAATACAATACATGATGATTAGGGTTTAAATATAAAAATTTGTTTGTTTCAGACAACTTTTTGCTCTTTAAAAATGTAGTGAATGAGAAATATAACACCATATGATAGAATTGTCGTTGATGTTATATAGAATAGCAATTTTTGTATGGAGTTTGCTGGTTTGTTTTTGTTTTGTTTATCATCTGAGTATTGTTTGAGATATTCGTTGATGTTGTTTTGTTCGCATAGCACCGTTTTAGCGTTACGTTCTAGGGGTGGGCGTTCGAAGATCTGGGTTGGGGGTTTCGAAGATCATGGGTTGGGGGGTTTCTAAGATCCTGGGTTGGGGGTTCGAAGATCACAGGGGTTCGACATTTTTTTGGGTTTGAATCTTGATTTGTGGGGAAGAAGATGATGATGTTTGTGGAAACAATTTACTTTTTATAAGAAATGATAGATATAAGATTATCTTTATTTTAAATATAAAAATTAAATCAAATTAAATCTAGACCGTTTGAAATCAATCTAAATATTGATGATGAAGACATTTTTGGTTAATTATCAAAATAATGATCATGGAATGTGCTCTAATGCGAGTGAGTGATGCATGGATTTGGTTTTGGTCCGATGTAAATGACCGTCCGCTGCGCTTTTTTACCTATAAATTAGTACCGCCCGCAGTTTTGTGTACCGCACGAGTAAATTATCAAGTGCAAAAAAGCCTAACAGACGGTCCTTTACATCGGACCAAAGCCAAATCCAGTGATGCATATGTAAATGAGACACGAAAAGTCATATATCTACTGCTGAACCAACAGTTCCTAACTTCCCATGTTTGGTTAAAATGGGGCCCCTCACTCGTCCCATTTGGTCCTCTCTTGACATTTTATCAACCTATCTCATCTCTCTGAATATCTTGATTTACGTGTAATTTCGTTAGTTGTTATTTATTTAATAATCGAAATACACGGTTAAAGAAAATAATTAAAGTTAATTTTTTTTTGTCAAAAATGATTAAAATTAGTTAAAAATAATAAGTATGTTTGAAACCAACTTTTATTTTTCAAATAAGCCCTTATTTATAAGAGGTAATTAAGAGAAAAAAATATAATAAATATGAATATCACAAAAATTTTAATTAATACAATACATATAATTAATTAGGGGTAAAAATTAAAAAAAAAAGTATTAAATATTCAGACAACTTTTTTCAGACTCTTATAAAAATGATAAAGGTAATTCAAATTTTAAACTCTTATAACAAGAATGGAATGTAGTACTATATATATAGCACTTGAGGGAGGCCAATTAGGTACTTATTAGTATTATTAATGGATACTTAATTACATGTTATGAAAAACTTAATTACGATGCAAATTTAATTCTATATATGATTTAGCGTTTGTTTTCGCCTGTATGGTTCAAGAGGGGGATTAACACAGAACTCCACAAATTTGTGGATCGATAACATATATCGATCGGTTTAGATTACTAAATCGTATCGATCGGTTTCGATTTGAAAGGTACGTGACTAGTAATTTAATTATATGAGCATGCTTCCAGGGAGTGAAACTTTGATCTAGTCTCAACTCTTTCAATGCTAGTTTTCTGAAGTCAGGCTAATCATACAGAAATTTAACCCTGTAAAGTCCACATGGTTTTTCAGAGAACAGTCATGTGATGCTACGTACGCTCTTTAATTTCAACCTAAAGTTCCCGTCTTCCATAGAGCTATGAATGATTGAGTCTTAAAGTATGCTGCTGTGGCAAGAATTTATAAAATAAAGTAGACTATAAAGACATAAATCAAAACGTATAGTTTACATATTCTTACTTTGACGACGCAACTTGTCACATGCAGTCATTATAAGAGTGCTAAAGTCGTGTTTGTAAATTTTGCTTCTACTTTAAGCTAAGCACGTTAAAATAATTCATTGTACTGCATTACATTTAATTGTTTTCAGTGTTAAATATCAAGCGACAAACATTACCACAAGAGATAATGCAGCTGCAACAAAAACGGATTCTAAACGAATGGAGAGCAGAGCTTGCTAGCTATAATCTGCATGGTCATCGCGTTGATTAGGTACGTAAGAGTGATAGATGAGAATTGTTAGATTCTCTCATCCGAACTCAGTTTAATACCAAGTCCAACGGTACCCTTTAGGTATCTAGCTAAGAACGTTTCTAGTTGCTGTCATGTGTGACTTAGTTGGCTGTTGCATAAATTGGCTCAATGTCTGTACACAAAAGCAAATGTCAGGCCTTATCATGGTTAAGTAAATCAATTTCCCAATCAATCGACGGTACTGTTTTGCATTCTTACACAGATCCTGAATATTGTCTCTACCTTTCTAAAAATGCATTAATTTCAAGTTCTGTGCCATTGGAATACTCAATGGTTTGCATCCACTCATACCTGTGTCAGATAACAAATCCAATACAAACTTTCGCTGAGATAAAACCGCACTGTAATACCCTAAAAATCTGTATCATAAATTGGTGAAATAATACCTATTAAAAATAGGTGAACATGTGGTCTCAAAGAATATGCTAAATTTATCTTATTTTCTAAAGGAAAATTTCTTGGAACTTAGAGAATTTAAGTGCCAAAGTGCTAAATGACGAAAATGCCCTTACAGGACATAAGTAACTTAGGAGAATTGTGAAAAATCCTAAAAGGAAGTAAATTAATTATTAAAATTAAGAGAGTATATTGCCTCTAATTTTGGTGATTTAATAAATTATAAAATTGGAAAAATTAAAGAAGAATGTTCATAAAGTATTGAAATGACCAAAATGTCCCTGTAAATTCTAATATAAAGCAAATGACATGAAAACACAAATGTCAGTGCAAAAGTAGTGAGGTAATGAGTTATTCTCACTACTACAAAATATGGATATTACTACCCTAAAAGACGTCCTTATTTTAAAAAAGGAAGTAAAAAGTGAAGGCGGTGGCATTGTCGTAATTATTTACTTGATTTTGAGACTATAGACAACCTAAATATTAATTTAGGACGCCTAAAATATTTTTAGACAACCTAAATATTAATTTAGGACGCCTAAAATGTAATATTTGGCGCCATTTAGGATTTTTTTTGGAGACTTTAGACAACCCAAATATTAATTTAGGACTCCTAAAGTTTTTTTAACTACCTAAATTTATTTTAGGACGTCTAAAATGTAATATTTGGCGCAATTTAGGATATTTTTTGGCGACCTTAAAGTATATCAGGACGCCAAAATCAGTATTTTTGGCGACCTAAAAGTATTTCAGGACGCCAAAATCAACATTTTTGGCGCAATTTTAAAAATTTGGGCAATTTTTTGGCGCCAGAATTTTTTTTTGGCGACCTAAAAGTATATCAGGTCGCCAAAAGCAGTATTTTTGGCGACCTAAAAGTATTTCAGGACGCCAAAATCAACATTTTTGGCGCAATTTTGAAAATTTGGGAAATTTTTTGGCTTAAGAAATTTTTTTGGCGACCTAAAAGTTAATCAGTCGCCAAATTTT
This sequence comes from Acacia pycnantha, assembly GCA_025563575.1. Taxonomy (NCBI): domain Eukaryota; kingdom Viridiplantae; phylum Streptophyta; class Magnoliopsida; order Fabales; family Fabaceae; genus Acacia; species Acacia pycnantha. Next base: position 455,913 of record JAMWYP010000332.1, on the reverse strand, counting down.
GGCGACCTAAAAGTATTTCAGTCGCCACAAGCAATATTTTTGGCGCAATTTAGAAAATTTGGGAAATTTTTGACGCCGTAAAATTTTTTGGCGGCCTAAAAATATATCGAGTCGTCAGCAAGTATTTTTGGCGACCTAAAAGTATTTCAGTCGCCAAAATCAGTATTTTTGTTTCCCTACTCCTTTATTAATATCCTCTTACCTTTCTCATTAGTTAATCGTCCCTCTCTCTCTCTCTCTCTCTCTCTCACGCATCATCACCATCGTTCTCCCTCGCGCTTGACTTCTTCTCATCTCTTATTTAATTTCATTTATCCCTTCTTTCCTCTACACACCATCCCTCATTTAATTTCATTTATCCCTTTCTCTTCTCATTTGATCTGCACATACGCCTTCCCCTTCTCTCCTCTGCACCCCACATCTTCTCTTTCGGTCTATTCCTACTCCCTCAACACTCTTCGATCTTGTCAAGCGACGAGACGGCGACGAGGAGATGGCAAAGACCGAATTTTGAAGGATGATGATCTCAGGCTTCACTGTTGGTGCCATTTTCAATTTCAGGTTCGATCTGTTCTTCCCTTTCCCTTAATTTTTTTTTTCTGATTCCTCACTTCCATAATATTTTATTCTCCACCGCTTTCTAAATATTAACAAATATTTTATTAGTCCGGTGATTATTAGAATATTTTATAAGTCCCATAATTATAGGGATTAACAAAACCTAGAGATTATAGGAGATTATTGTTAGAATATTATATGTTATTATTAGAATATTTTATTAGTCCCATAATTATAGGGATTAACTAAACCTAGAGAGAGATTATAGGATATTATTGTTAGAATGTTAGTTTTTCAAATTTCAAATCTAGATCTCTATTTTGTTTATAAATGTAATCGTGCTCTCATCTGAATATACAACAATTATTCTCATCTGATAATCTTCAAATGCTCAGTAAAAAATATGAAGCAGGTATATATATATAAAAAAAAAAATCACATAAGACGTCCTGAAATAAAATCAGGACGCCTAAACTAAGGCGTCCTGAAATAAAATCAGGACGCCTTATATGATTTTTTTTTTTTACTTCGCCCGTCGAGACGTCCTTTTAAAAAAGGACGTTAATTGCCTCTAATTTAGGACGTTAATTGGCTTTTTTGTAGTAGTGTCTAATTAAGAAAATTATCAACCATGGTTAAGAAATTAATTAAGTAATTATTGGCTAATTACTTAAGCATAAACAAAGGGAAATTCAAAGATAATTATGTAAGACCCTAAAATTTAGTGGGTTATGGCTAAAAATTAGCATAAATATATTTGCTAATTAATTGGGAAATGTTGAGAAAAATAAATGAGATTAAGTATTTTTGAGCCTAAATACAAGAATAGACCAATAGGAAAAAGTTATGAAAAATTATGTAAAAATAATTAAAATAATAATTAATTAATTAATTAAAAAAATAAAAATACATATATATTTTGTATGTGAGGGCCGACATCTTTGGGAGAAAAAGAAGGGAAAAAAATAAAAAGAAAATGAAGGTGGAGTGTTTAATTAAAACTCTTGATTTAAAATTAATTAAAGTAAAATAGTAAAGAAGTAAATAAATACCGATGGAGATCGGATCCTATCTAGAAAACAATGAATAAGATTTCTAAAGTCAAAATATAATATTGATGAGTGGATTTTTATCCTGAATTGAGCTGTACCTGGAGTCGTTTCTGAGATGGGTAGAAGAAGTTGATAATAAGACGAAATAGGGAAAATCTGATAAAAAGACAGATAGTCACAATTTAGGATTTGAAGAAAATAAATTATAACTCAACATTTGGAGATGAGTTTATGATTTTCTGGACATATTTGGAATCAGTGAATTCCGGAAATTCGTTTCGTCACCGACACGTTTTTCCGTAAAACTTCGGTCAGGCCGGAGAAGACCTGGAAGGGGTTAAAAAGTTAGTTAACTCAGACATTCCTAATGAGGAAGGAAATATCTTCAAATTGTCTAATCCGGAATTTTGAGATTTTCCGAGATCATGCGATTCGGACACCGATCGGGGATTCTATTGGACCGGAGGCAAGAAGCAAAATTTGAATGAGATTCATGGGGGCAGCTGGACGTTTTGGGGCATTCCATGGCTGCAAATCATCCACCAAAAACCCTAATTTTCCATGGCTAATAAGGAAGGGAAATTTACCAAAAATTGGAAGGTGAAAATTACAAACTTGGCACTATTTTTGCCTATAAATAGGTAAGCCTTGCTCTTCAATTCTCACACCATTTTGAGAGCCAAGGCCGAAATCTAGAGAGAGGGAAGAGAGAAGGAGGAGCCGGGGAAATTTGCAGTGAAGCTCTGAGTAAGTTTTTCGGTACTTAAGCTTTCGTAGTTCTTTCGATAGTTTTAATAGAGTTGTTAGTTAGATCTAGGAAGTAGGAGATGAGATTCCTATTCTTGTTTTTAAGCCTCATTGCATTGAAAGATGCCTGAAGAGGTAAAAACATAGTAGGGATTGAGTTTCTGAAAGTTGGGGGTTAAAGTAACGAAGTGCTGGCGAAATTCTAGATTAGGGGCATCGGGGCAAAACGGTCATTTATGCCTAAAATGCATTATGATGTCAAATATTAATAGAATGTGATATTATCCTTATAGGATATCTCGTAATCACGAACATTGTCGTTCATTGTCGACGTGCATTGTCGGACATTTCGCTATTTTCCGTCAAAAGTACAGTTTTCCGTAGACGTACGAAACGCTCGTCAACGAAGGTACGTTCGCGTACTGTAACATTAACTCTGGTGTTTATTTTATGCTTATATGTGATGATGTTGTGAGAACTGGGTAAGCCATTAAGTCGCCGTAAAGTCGGTGAAGCTCCCATGATAGACACTTACCTGGCTATTCTGTTTAATGTTAGGTGTGTTGTATGCTTAGGGTATGCTTATATGAGGTAGCTGATAACTCTGTGATATGTTCTTGTACTATTGATATGTATACGTTGCCTACGTCTTTGCTACACCGCCTATGTCTTTGCTATATGTTCTGCTGGGATGCCTATGTGCTGCTACATATGTTGTCGGGGTGCCTAAGTGCTGCGGGGATACGTTTGTTTGTTGTGCATTTGTTGGGTGCATATTTCCTGTCTATGTTATGAATAACTGGAATCCATATGATGTATATGTAAACATGAGGTTAACCGTTACAATGGTCCTTTCATAAGTAAGGCACATAACATAGACGAAGACCAGAGGAATGCCGGAGCTGGAGCACCCAAAAAGCAGAGGGATGCCGGAGCTGGAGAGACGAAGACCAGAGGAAAGCTGATGCCGGAGAAAAAGGAAGGTCGTCGCTTTGTGTCTCTGTTCCGAGCTAAAACTCGTTGGTCCTGGCTCTTCGAGGTCCGATTTACACTTTTGCCGTAGATGTGGTGCGAGAGGAGGCTCGCTGACGGCAAGAACGTTGCCGGCGAGACAGAAGCCTTGGTGGAGAAGACGAGAGAGAGAGAGTGCGCGAGTGGAAACCCTAGCAGAGAGACGAGAGAGAGAGAGCGCAGAGATCAACATGAGGCATCCCTTCCCAATGATATGGTTGTGTTGTGTGGGAGGGGGTTTAAATTGTCATTAATAAAAAATAAAATTAAAAATTGCATCTCATTCTCATGCAATCCCTGAGGGGACCATACTCTGCTTTTTTAATAGCCCGGTTCATCACAAAGCTGATATACTCTCCCCCTTCCCCTCACCTACCCATGTCTCCTTCTCTCCGCTTCTGCTTCTGCTTCTGATAGCCTCTCCTCTCTCCCATGGAGTTTGACCTTGAAAACCCCTTCGCTGACTCCCCCTCTGACTCCCTCTCCTCCCTCCTCCTCACCGAATCTGACCACCTCCCTTCCCTCCAATCCCCTCACTTTCACCTCTCACTCCGCAACCATGTCTTTTCCCTCATCTCTCAGGTATATATGCATATCATTCCTGCTTTATGCCCACTTAGGCTCTTCTTCTTCTTCTTCTTTTTGTATTTTACTGTTTAATCTGACTGTGGACTGCTTCTCTTCTGTTCTGTTCAGTTGCCCTGTACCTTCGATCCCCTCCTCTCCTACTTAGCTATCAACTATCTGGATCGCTTTCTGGCCAACCAAGTCTCACTGGTAAACTAATTTCCTTCACACTCTTCACCCTTCTCCTCATTCTATATCCTGTTCTCAAACTTAAGAATTGATGAGGATAGTATCTAGACTCCCCTCACTCAGGATTTAACTCAAATCGCATATGCCAGGAGCAAAAGCCTTGGACCTTCAAGCTCCTTGCAATATCATGCTTATCTCTGGCTGCCAAGATGCTGAGAACGGAGTTTTCCATCACCGATGTCCAGGTAAATCATTGTGACAGCCATTGATATACTCTGAAGCAGAGAATTTACTATACACACTGGTTTTCACCAGAGCTCGTTTTATTAGGCCTTTCTGAAACAGGGTGACGGTGGGGTCATTTTTGAAACACAAACTATACAGAGAATGGAGGCTTTGATCTTGGGAGCTCTACAATGGCGAATGCGTTCCATCACCCCCTTCTCTTTTATTCCTTTCTTCATCTCTTTGTTCATGCTCAAAGACCCGCCATTGAGGCAAGTTCTCAAGGATCGAGCTGCCCAAATTATATTCAAATCACAAAGAGGTATAATTGAGCTTCAGAAGAACACTTCATCAGAATGAGATAAATCTACTACGAATTTTGAATTCTTGAATATATCTTATGTCCTATTTACACAGAGATAAAGCTCTTTGAATTCAAGCCTTCCATAATTGCTGCATCGGCCCTCTTGTATGCTTCTCACGAGCTGTTTCCCTTTCAATATCCATGCTTTCTTGCGGCAGTATCAGATTGTCCATACGTAAATAAAGTACACACCATCCCTTTTTTATTTCCATCTTTCATGTTCTACTTTGATAAAACGACCGTTGGGTGGTTATAAAAAATACCAAAGTGCTCAAATAATTTGTGGATGATTGAGGATACGATGATAATTTTACTGTGCAGGAAACCATGTTGCAGTGCTACAGCGTAATACGAGACATTGCGATGGAAGGTTACGAGTCTGTGTTGGACATGGTTTCCAGTTCAGACACAGCGGTTAATGTGTTGGACCATCATTTTCTGAGCTCAGAAAGTGAAAGAACCGACGGAAATCCCGCTGCTGCCACGACCCTCAGACAAGAGAAAGATCTCAAGAGAAGGAAAATTAACGATTACGGTGACAATCTCACGGTCCACATCTCTCAGGTTTAACAGGCTCAATTACTGAACGGAGCAAAAGATACGGTTAATCCTCTGCTTCATCCTACGCCAATTCTGTCACTAGTCCTATTCCATTTGAATTGCTTATCATGAAAAGGGTAATATTAATGGCGCAAGAAAAGGAAAAGAGAAGGTTGATGGATCAGACCTTTCATGGACTAAATCACTGTAATATGATCCTTGTACGACCTATGAAAATCTGCTGGTAGAGGCTGAGGAAAAGAGGAGGCAGAGGATAAGAGGGGAGTTTCTTTTTCTTTTTTCTTTTTTCTTTGGCTTCCCTAGAAACCAAACAAAAGACAAAACTTAACTTTGAATTGTAGGGTTGAATTTTTCTACCTGTGTTTTGTAGTTAAGGTGGTGGTGTCTCTTAGCTTCTGCCAGGAATAATAGTAACTATAGCAAAGAGACAATCTTCTTGGAAATAAAAAATTGAGTACTTTCATATCATTACATGCGCAAATAATACATATAATATCACAACAACATTATATATTAGTAGTTTTATACTTTTTTTTCCTATTTTCTGGAGTGAGCTCAGGTCAGCCCAGGGCAAGAATGGCGAAGTCACGGCATGAGCCTGCATCTGCGTGTACTTCGATGAACTAGACGGGGTAATGCATCTTTTGTCGCAGAGGTTTCGTATTAAACATGTTGGGGCCGAAAAAGGTTATCCATTAATTCGATAGCTAAGACGAGTGTTTCCCATCTCTGTGAGTGTATCTTCACTTTTTCTCTCGCTCTCTCTCATTTATTGTCTCTGTTTATCTTTCGAGTGAGTATTAGTTCCTACTAAAGAGAATCGGGAGCGACTTATTATTGAGATAAAAGACTAATCCGTGATTTAATAATGTCAACCGTTGGAATGGTCCCCATGATTGAAATTTCCTTGTCAAAGATATTTGTTTGGACTTTTCTTGAGATACTGTTCTTGTACCTAGGCGATGATGACTACTTCACTTAGGATATTTGGACCACTCATGTTGCCTGATTTCTTTTTCCCACCATATCCCCTCCTTTTCTGAAATTGTTTTCTTTGACCCCTTGAGTTTTAC